>KN838618.1:140304-150977 GCA_000827195.1 Laccaria amethystina LaAM-08-1 | reverse complement strand
TGGTATACGGCGGGAGGTGAGTGGACAGTCGTGGGCAGGGGTCGTTGCGTTGTATGGGGGGGGTGGTCTTCGTTTGTGAGTGGGGCTCATCGTACGTGACTGGGGTTGTTGGTGGTACGGCTTGTCGTCCGTGGGCGGTGCGCATGGTATACAGCGGGAGGTGAGTGGACAGTTGTGGGCGGGGGTCGATGCGTTGTATGGGGGGGTGGTCGTCGTTGGTGGGCGGCAGGTTGTCGTTCGTTGTTGGTACTGTGTCGTTGGTGGTGGGGCTTGTCATTCGTGGGCGGCAGGTCGTTGTTCGTGGCTGGTGTCGTTGGTAGGGGGGCTCATCGTATATGGGCGGTAGGTGGCAGTCATGGGCGGGGGTTGTTGGTGTTGTGGGGGGTTTTTGTCTGGGGCTGAGTGCCAGCAGGCGTGGGGTGGTTGTTTAAGTGGGCGGTGCTGCTCGTTTATGGGCTGTGCACGTCGTTTGTGGGGGCAGTCGTCATTCATGGGTGGGGGCCTGGTGTGAGTGGGCGGTCGGTCGTCGTTCATGGGTGGCGTGGGCCGTTTTGTCATGTGGGCGGCGTTTGTGGTGTCTGAGAGTTACTGGCGGGGGTGGTGGTGTTGTCGTTCGCTCTGGTCGTAGGATACCTTGCAGGGTACTGGCGTCGTAGGTGTTCGTCGCGCTGGAGGTCGCCGTCGACGTAGCACGCCCGAATAAATCGTGCGTGCCACGTCAGCGGTTTGGTGGTGGCGCCGTTTGTTGGGCGCCACCACCATGGTCGTTTTCGTCGTTGTCGTCGGCATTGTCGTTGCCGGAATGGTTGGTGTGGGCGTCGTTGTTGTCATCGTCGGCATCGGCGTGGGCTGTTGTGTAGTGGTGATAGTAGTGGTGAGGGTTGATGGTGAGAGTCGTGATGGTTGAAAGGGAAATGTGACATGTCACGTATAATCAACAATGCATCATGTCACATGATGTATCTAAGCACATGTTCATATAACATGTGACTCATCACATGTTATATCCAAGCACATGTTCATTGTCATGTGACTCATCACATTTGCTTCAATCCCAGGACTGGTCCTGTCTGAAAATCCTCGGGACTCTCTCCAGTCCTCAGGAATATACCCTCACAGGACTGAAAAATTTGGCTGGCACATCAGCCAATATTGAGTCCTGGGAATCCTCAGGAATCCTCAGGAATCCTGCAGGAATCACAGGGGGACAGTAAAGACCTCGTCTAAGGCACTGGAGGCCAAAAGATCAGACCAGACCGGACTTTCAAACACTACATGGTCATGTTGTCAATGTGTCATGGGTCATGGACAGGTTTGGGGATATACGTACAGCAACACACTCCCCAAATGGGGAATTCAGGCACATACCTCGGCTGCTTCTCAGCAGCCAGAGTTCTAATCCCCCTAACCACCACCCTAACCTCCTAATCTAACTGAGAACGCACTACCATGCGGGGAGAATAAATATCCCATACCCTAACCATTAACCCTAACCTCCTAATCTAACTAAGAACACACTACTGCACAGGGAGACCTAAGAGTGCACTACTGCACAAAAAGACACACATACCCTAACACTAACCCTAACCCTATCAGCACCTATTCAGCAGATACTTCAGAGTGTCAAAAGTAGCCAAATTGATGGGACATCAGTGACACATCATCATGTGCCTGAGTGTGTTGTGTGTCGTTGTTTGTATACCCTGAACAGGTTTCGGTGGGTTGTTGTCATGTTTCTGTGGTTGTTGTTGTTGTTGTGTTGTGTGGTCATGGTCGCATCACATGGTCGGTGTGGAAGTGCAGAGTGGTTTACTCATGGCACTTCCATTATGTTCTTATTTTCCATGCATGCTGGTTTTGACAGTTTTATTTTCTTTTTTTTAGTCTCTTTCTACTTTTTAGGTTATAAAGAGGATGTTCAAATGTTCAAAATCGATTCTTTTTGTTGTGCACTTCAACACGTCGAAAAGAGACTTTCTGGGAATGATTACATCATTACCAGCAACTTGCCATAAACGACCATTGAAGATGACATCATTGTCGGCTACTCATTCAATCAGCAATCTACAGAAGATCAGCTAGATCTTTCTTCTTCACAAATCCTCTTGAGTTCAATGTTGAACCTTAGGACTGGATGGTAGGGTAGAAGCATTGATGGCTGTGAAGCCCGCACTGAGGGGGTGGTTGTGTATACAAATAGGCCTCTCTCAGTGTCAATTAGCTCCCCGAGTTATTCCCAGTCCAACAGTTTGGTGGAGGGACTTGATGGGATGTGTCAAAAACTATTTTTATTTTATTCTTTTGACCTCTTTTTTTTTTCTTTAGAACATTTTTGGACAGGCAGCACGTGAGAATGTGCAGATGCCTTGTGATAATCATTTTTGTACTTAAAGGTGTCCTCCCACCTCGTGAATGGAGCTCTATCTTCTTTCCTCTCTAAGTTTTGCCCCCCCTCCTCGAAGATTTTAAGACTGTCAAGATCAATGACTACATAAGATTTCAAGATACTTTGATTACTTGACATATGCTCTCACACCACCATCCACAAACAGTTTTGGCAATACGTGCATACAAACATTTAGATGCTCACTCTCACGGTCGTACTTATAAGTGTTCTATCTATGCACTCTTACACATTGATTATGCTAAGTACTCCTTTCATCTTTCCTTTGTTCCTTTCCATGCCTTTGTTTCCCTTTCCCTCATTTCTGAGGTAGACAACCAGTTACTGTCTCCTGTTGTTGAACTATTGTTCTTCCACAACGGTGTGTAATGGGTCATTAATGTGTTGTGGGTTATTGTGTTTGCATCATGTGGTTGTGTTCATGTCGCATGGATGTGTTTGTGTTGTGTGGTCATGTTTGTGTCATGTTAATCACATTGTGGTCATGCCTGTGTTGTTGTGTTGTGTTGTTGCAGTTGTGTGTGGTGGTAGTTGGGAGGTCTTTACCTTCCCCAGGTTATCATATGAGATCCACCTGGAATCCATGGAATCAATGTTGGCTGAGGCCTCAGCCAATTTGTTGTTCCATGGACATCATGAATTCCATATGGATTCCAATACAATTCCATATGGATTCCAATGGATTCCATGGAACAGGCTCCATTTCCATGGGTTGAACCTCTGTCAAAAATAATGTCACCATTAAGAATTGAACACTCAACTCTGCAGGCAAATCATGTGGGTACACCAAAGACAATCTTACAGCTACACCATGTGACCATTTAAGAAATATAAACTGACCTTAATAAACACTGTTGTTATACAGCCACACCCAAATCAACAAACAACAAATGTTGTCTTCTCACCACCACCATCATCGACAAGAACCTCGCCAACAGCCACCATCACCATCACTGCTCACTACCATCACTGCCTCACACCAACACCCACCGCCCACCACCATGACAGTACACACCAACCAAGACAATGCCACATCACTGACCGCCAAATGAGTGCCCACTGTGTCAACAACACCACACACCAACATCACCCAATGCCATGTCATGGTGATGATGAGGCACATCAACAGTACCCTCCAGACATGCCATGATGATGGCTGGAAAGTGAGAGAGGAAACACAGTAATGCCATGTCAGGCAAGGGAATGAGCCCCTGTCAGCTCAACACAAGGCAATGACAATGTGGCACATCAACAGACATGCTGCTTCATCTGATGGTAATGGTGTTGTGCCCAGCCTAGGTAAGCAAACACCCCCATCCCCCTGATTCCCCTCTTTGACTTGGTAACAGGTGCCACATCAGTGACATGGCAACCAGACAATGAACAATGACAATAGTATCATTGTCCTTCCAGCCTAGGCTGTACTAAATTACCAAAAAGCCCTGGGTCCTGGCACAAACCCCTATAGCACAGGAACTACAAGCATCCACTGGGCCTGGTTTCCAAAACTCTCTGCTTTTAGGATATTTATTTTGTTTCATCGTTTTGGGAATATATGTAGGGTTCCTAGTCAAAAAAAAATCGAAAATAGCTTGCTAATGTTTGAATCTGTGCTATTTTGGGATCCAGAATGTTTGTAATTTATTACAAATCTAAATATAGCCCAGATATGTTTTATAATTGAAAATTCTCAGAAATAGTACATTCTGGATCTGTAATTATGACTTGTATATTTTATCTGTGCCATATATGTTTTGCTTGCTCAATGAGCATCACATATATTCTTTCCATATAAAAATTCTGCAAAAGCTCTATTTCACCAGAATATTCCAATTGTGATTTTCGTTATTTTTCTCCTTCAAATCTTGTGTTGCAGCTTCTCAGAGCCACCAGGTTATGTAAAAATATATTTCCGATTTTTCCAAAAAAAATCTGCCTCAATCAGAAGTGCAGAAGATGATGGATGGGCAAGCCATGTTCTGGATGACCTTGTGTTCTTTGGGGCTTCAAGTCAACAAACAACCATCAACAAAGGTCTTGCCACATAGATGCAAATAGTTGCCTCCATATGCCCAGAGCCTCAAAAGGCATGGAATTCATCCTTTACATCTTAATTTCATGAAGCATAAGCATTATAGTACTCTACATGTAGAACAGAGCCCAATTATTCATTTTTCACATTCATGGTACCTTCACAAGTGGATGGATGCCACAGAGTGAACTTGGATGACACATTTGGAGCTGTAGACAAATAGATGCAAACATCTCAAATATGTCAAAAACAAATGAAATTGAGCAAGGAGAGGAAGGGAACAGTGCACTGACAATGGTAGTATATATCAGCATGATTAATTTACATTTTTACTTGCAATTTTATCAGAAGTTGGCTAAAAGTTGTAGAGAAAGGAGTATATATGTCTTGAAAGCTCAAAAACATATTATTCCAGCAACTGGTAAACTAATACATGCCAGCTATAGCCCACCAAATTCAGGGCATACAGTCTTTTACAGGTCCTTGATACAGGATAGGTCCTCGATACAAACCCCGATATTTTCACATCCAGTCTTCCGATTGTCTCGGAGTTTTTTCCTACTGGTATATACACTTTATGTCTATGTAGCCCTCGTTTTTTGAGGTGGGTGCTTTTGTGAAGCAATGTAAGAAGTATAATCAGTCGAGATTTAGACATTTGTGAAATGTTGAACATGACATTCAAAACAATCCAGACTATCATCTATTTTTTCAAGCAGGGATCCTTCTTTATACACCCAAGCCTACCTACCAGTGATATCAGAAGCATGGTTGGACACTTCGATGTGGAGATGTGAGGATTTGAGGAGGTGTAAGACGCTCTGAGCAGAATTCCATCGGTCACGTCACACCTTCCAAACAGGGAATCACCAGCAAAGCATCATCGACGTGAGGGCAAAAGGGACTGCCGTTTTGGGGTATCACGTCTGATGTGACAGGTGTATCGAGGACATAATTCTCAACGATAAGCAACTTTTGAAGAGATTACCTTCATCCTCCCTCTTCTCTCCATGGATACTCAATTTTGGTCTCTATTATATGTTTGTATGTACTAAGCAATGGTCCTGCACAGTTAGATTGCATTTTACTGCTTTAATTCCTTTGTCCGAGGCCTGTCTTTATTTGTGTGTATCGAGGACCTGTAAAAGACTGTAAGTGAAAGAATATCAGGACAGGTGTTGTTGAATTTTGAGTGAAATAACACACCTGAAAGTTGTAGCAAGGATATGGGGTCCTATCTTTCCCCTATATCATTTACTTTCCATTACTTAGCATTTGTATCACATGACTCCCTTCCATACTTGTCAGTAGTAGTCATGTGACAATTTACCTTCTTACTTCTCTACCACCACTGCATTTATTGCTATTGAACAGGTGTGTTATCGTAGTTCATCCTGATAGGCAAGTGTTATTGTGTATTATCAGGTCACTGACACTCTTCTCCAAGAGAACAAGTGTCAGCACAGTTGATTAGGGCAGATCTTATCAGATCTGCAGTGATATCCCTTCCTGCATCTGTATCCAACCTCTTGTGGATTTCCTAAGAGGTAGTGGGGACTGTAGCTTTGGATTTCCATTGCAATATCAGTCCTCGCTAGGATTCACCTGCTTCCAGTCTCCTTTCCTCCTTCTTTCCTCAGCTTTGACCCAGATTACAGCTACATCTTCACACCATTACCAGAGGTCTTTACTCTCCCCCTGGTATTCCGCCCGGAATCCGGCTGGAGTCCTGGAATTCCGCTGGACTGATCACGGAATTTGACATTCCAGCGGATTTTCCATGGAATATAACCGGAATTGTATTCTGGTTGATATGTCTTGTTAGTCCGTACAGAGTCCCACCGGATTCTGTGAAAAAAATTCAAACTCCGTGGACTGTCCAGCGGAATTCAATGGGACAGGTGAAAATTCCGCGAAGATCCTCACGTGAGATCACAATACATGTGATCTCACGTTGTCACAATGTGTGATGTGGTTTCTTTCCTTCCACCACCACCACCACACAACACGATGACCACAACCAACCTACGCGGGCGACCGACGAACACCCCCCACACCAGCAAATGACCCCAACCACGCACAGTAGACCATGCCGCCCCACAAACGGCCCACGAACGCCCACTCTGGCGATGACGTGGCACGTCAACGGTTCATCCGGACGTGCCACATCGTCTAGCCATGCTGTTGTCACCGACAACGGCAACAGCGATCTACTATGGCAATGGTGAACGAACGATAACGTTGACGGACAGACAACCGCTCAGAAACGACGACGACCGCCCAAAAATGACGATGAACAGCCTAAAATGAACACGAACAGCCGCCACCACCTATGACCGCTCGTACACGACCACCACAGCCCACAAATGACAGCCAGCGCCCATGAATGGACACAGGCGACGCAGATGAGGGACGAAAAGAGACAAGGGACGACAACGATGACAATAATCGTTGTCGTTGTCGTTTTATATTTGATAAAGTGAGTACCCTGACCCCCATTTATCGTTACCCACCCAACTAATGTGACACCACCACCATCGACTGCTCGCCGGCGGTTGACATCCAGCACCACGTCACCCCCTCCCCAATGGGGAGGCCTGCCGCCACGTCACGGTGCGAAATGACACCAGAAGGCAACGGCCGACGATGAACAACGAACGACATGTCACCAGGAACGACACATGACCCCGACGCATCACCACGGCGCACGACACGAACGACGCACCACCACGGCGCATGTGCACGACATGCATGACGCACCGCCAAGGCGCACGGCCACGACGCACCACCATGAGACACGACCCTGCCACAGACCCCGTTTTTTTACCTTTCTGTAGCCTTTTCCACTAGATTTGTAAATAGATTGTATATAGTTATTGAACAACAAATAAATTATATATGTTCAAATACAAGTGTTGTAAGGAATTCTGAGGATCTATAATTAGCAGCACAGAATAAGTCACATGACACTAGGAAACAGCCAGACTGGAGTTGGAATACAGTATTCCCACAGGATTCCACCTGGAATCCAATGGGAATGACCAGACTAGAGTAGGAATTCAATAGTCCCACTGGATTCCACCAGGACTGTAGCCAGAATGCCAGACTTTACTTGGACTAGAGTGGGATTCCAGCAGTCCGCCGGATTCCAGTGGGAATACCAGGGGGAGAGTTAAGTACAGCATTACCACTCAGGCTCACCATATGACTTTCATTGACAGCTCCCCACATTTAACACACAGATAGTGTGTTACAAAAGTCTTGTTCCCATTTTTTAATTTTTAGGAAGGCTCCAAAAATTGGGAAACCTTTCTCTGCTTGCCTACTTTTAAAGAAATCAAATCCACCCAATCCTAACTAAAGGTGGATGTCAGCATAAAATTTGTGGCTACTGTATTCACTTTGATAATGAAGGAGTTACTGTGAAAGTTATTGAATAGAGTATATTTCTCTGATTTAAATAGTGTTTTAAGGTCCAGTTCAGTCCGGTTTTTTGCGCCCAAAACGCGCAACCGTAGACCTCAACCGGTCCAGGACCGACCCAGATATTGCGGGGACCGAATCGGACCACCTAGGACCGGTCTTTTGCGGTCCACGCAACCAAAAAAGACCAGTTGAGACCGGTTTTTTGGTGTAAATTTTGTTGTACCAATAAAAATCATTTTTATCTCAACTATCAATACTCTGAAAATTAAACAAGTTATATAGCATAGTAGAACGTGTAAATACCCGTCATTTGACCAAATTTCAAGAGATTTAATGAATATTTGACAGAGCTATGACCAAAACCGAGTTTTATCTGCTAAAGATTAAGGCAAAATGTAATGTGACAACAATAAAATGTGTGATGCATATCTACATTGATGGTTAGTGGTAATATTCCTCTACTTAAAATCCTCATATGAAAAAATTAAATGAATCAAAATGATTAAAATATAAGTGAATTATAATCAATACAAGTTTTATGAATAAAAAGCTTGTAAAAAAAGATATTTAGTCATATCTTTCTCAATTCTTGACCGTCTTTGACGAACAAAGGGTCAAATTAGAGGTAATAATCGTCGCTACGAGGCTGTGTAATGCACGTGACGCTTAACCGGTTGCAACCGATTTAAAACGGTCTTTTTGCGGTCCTACAATATTTTAAAAAAAGAAAGACCAGCAACCGGACTGCAAAAGACTGGTCCATAAATAGACCACTGGTCCGGTCCTAATCGGTCCTGTTCAGTCCGGTTTCGGTCTTTTTTTCGGTCCTATGGACCGGACCTTTAAACACTGGATTTAAACCATCCTGTGTCCACTAAAACCATCCAATGGCCACTTCAATCACCCATTTTTGGGTACCTATGAGGTATATGAATTCTTTGATTTAGGGGTACCTCAGTGGTACCCATTCCAGGGTGGTATATGAGTTCCATACCAATACCATGGTACCATGATATGGAAAACCCATACCATACCACACTCATACCCATACCATGTCACCTTATACCATACCATGTCCCTTATGCCATACCATTTGACCTCATACCACTATACCAAAGCTGTCACAGGGTGTCTGGGGTCCTTTTCCAAAATATAGAAATTATTTCTGCAGGCTGCAATACTGGTCCATTGGGCACCATCTTTTGTGGACAGGTTCTTCAGGTTTTTGCTGACATTTTAAGCTACAAGTGGAGGCTAAATGGTAAACTCCATCATGTGAAAATCAGTTCCATTGGGGTTTTGCCACACATGATGAGCCATTTAATGTCATACATCTTGTCCAGGCATTTCAATTAGAACAATATCCATCACAAATAAAGCAATACTGCATTCATTGTGATGATGTGGCCTTTGAGGAGCAAAGAAAACAAGACATTTTATGTATTGATTATTAGTCCTGAACAATGCATGGCTCCATCCATTTCAAATGCATGGAATTTAGCTAAATTATTATCCAACTGCCTAGGCTAAAATATGCACTTCAACTAATCAACTACAAAATATTATTCCATCCCATAGTGAGAGTCATACCATACCATAGTCATACCATACCATGGTATAACATGTTCATACCATGCCACAATCATACCATACCATAGTCATACCATACCATGGTATAACATGTTCATACCATGCCACAATCATACCATACCATAGTCATACCCTTGTCATACCATATACCATACCATAGTCAGACCATATCATACCATGGCAATAATATAGCTCAGTCATGTGACTTGATCTAACAACTCAGTGATAACTTACACATTGAAATTTGAATTTGAGTGTATTTAATGGCTACATAAAATTTACTTTACTACTACAAATGTTAGATAGATAAAAAGGGATGGGTATAAGGATGATTTGGAAGGGAAGGGGGATGATAAATGGAAGAGGGTATGGGGAAGATATGGAAGGGAAGGGGGATATGTGAAAGGGCAGGGGGATGTGGAGGGGAAGGGGGATATGTGGAATGGAAGGGAAGGGGGATATGTGGAAGGGAAGGGGGATGCTAATGAGAAGGGGATGTTGATGGGAAGGGGGAGTGAGCGTCGTCGCCATTCATGTGTCGTGGTGCCGGATACCCATTCCTTGTCGTCCCGCATAAGTGTCGCATTGTCCCGCGTTGTCATTGTCGCATGTGGTCGTCACATCGGTGTTGTGTGTCATTGAGTGTCCTGGTTGCATCGTTCTGCCACGTCGTTGTGTCGTCGCCCTCAATCCTATTTGTGTAGTGGCGTCGTAGCATAGTTATCGTGTGTCCTCGTCGCCAGCGAGGTGCCTTGGAAAGGTGTGATGGGGGTGGGGGTGCTTACCGTGTTGTTGTACAATGAAAAGCAACAACAAACGATGAACCAAAGTTCATCGTTCATCGTTTGGATGCCACGTGGCACCAGAATTCATTGCTGATATGTTAGTGATATGGTGAAATGAGTGAAATGGGGGCTTGAGCACATTGGCTTGTCACTGCCAGCATCCATTTGTAGGTCCTGGCGTCATCCATGTTCGTTTGTGGGCCGTCACATTCGTTTGTATGTGGTAGTGTTCGTTTGTAGGCCAGTCGTGGTAATGGAGTGGTTGCGGATGGTCGTTGGCTTGTTGAAGTCTGTACGTGGTGGCTGGGTGTGTAGTGGCGTCGAAGCATAGTCGTCGCGTGTCCTTGTCGCCAGCGAGGTGGCTTGGAAAGGTGTGATGGGGGTGGGGGTGCTTACCTTGTTGTTGCACACTGGAGAGCAACAACGAACGACTAAT
>KN838618.1:85552-132643 GCA_000827195.1 Laccaria amethystina LaAM-08-1 | reverse complement strand
AAATTAAGTAAAATTGTGCGTGAGTAAGGTCCAACACGTGACGGGACAAAAGACCGGTTGCAACCGGTCTAAACCGGTCTTTTTCGGTTTTTAAATATTTACAAAACATGGCAACTGGCAACTGCAACTGATCCCAAATGTGGGCAACTGCAACTGGAAAGAGACTGGACTGTGGTTCAGTCCAGTTCAGTCCTATGTGTATTTTCAGTCCTGTAGACTGGACCTGCGAACACTAAGCAGTACTGATCAGTGCTGAGCACTCTGATCAGTTTTGAGTAACTCTGAGCAGGGTCATTGCTGAGTCCATTTCCAGTCAAATTGGCTGGGAAAGGAGGATTGCTAATTCTGATCAGCACTGATCAGAACATGTGGGGCACAGACAAGACCTCATCTCATCATGAAGGCCCCACTATATCTCCACACTATACCTCCCATGCCACACATACTCTCTTCTGACTCTCCTCACCATGTCGTCGCCAACACCCCTCACCACTGTCCTCTCTCTAGTTGCCTTCCCCACCCTCTCAGCAGCTTATTCCTGGGATCTCAAGGCAAACCCACAGCAGTGCTCAAACCTCACCATATCCATCTCAGGCTCCAACGGCAAGCCCCCCTACCGTGTGCTTATCACACACATACGACACAACCACGCTACCATGACCACAGTGGACAATGGCAACATGAAGACAATAATGGCAGACCACCAGGTATCACAACAATGGACTACAACAACAGCAGACCACAATGATGTGAAGATGACCACCACAGAGGACCATGACAACAATAACAGGGGACAATAACAACAACAGGGGACTGGGGATGATAACAACAATGGAGGATAGGGGACTGGGGATGATAACAACAATGGGGAACAGGGGACAACAACAGGGGATGGGGGGACGATGATGACAACAGTTCACTATTTTCTTTTCCCCTGTCCATCATGTGGTAGAGTAGCTAGACTTTTCTCAAGTTTAATTCAACTTGTTTACATATGTGTACCAATGCCATCTAAGGCCCCAAAGTCATCCAAAAAGGGTTTGTCACGTCCAATTATTTTGGTCAGATTTGACAGAGGGAAACTATTGGAAGTGGTCTAAACATTACCAAGTATATATTTGGTGAGGTTTCAGAGGTTGTTTCTAGAATGAACAAGCTGTAGGGCACAAAGATCTCCTCAGAATTCAAACTATGCATTGTTGACAACTGTGTACCAAAGGCATCAAAATGCCCAAGGTCATCCAAAATATGTTTGTCAGATCTGCCCCACTAATTCCTGCAGGAATGGAGGCATTCCACTGGAATCCACAGGAATCGCACCAGAATCTGCAGGAATCGCACTGAGATCTGCAGGAATGGCAGTGGAATTCACAGGAATAGCTAGTGTTTGCAGGTCCAGTCTACAGGACTGAAAATATACATAGGACTGAACTGGACTGAACCATAGTCTGGTCTTTTTCCAATTGCAGTTGCCAGTTGCCATGTTTTGCAAATATTTAAAAACCAAAAAAGACCGGTTTAGACCGGTTGCAACTGGTCTTTTGTCCTGTCACATGTTGGACCTTACTCACACACAATTTTACTTAATTTTCGGTCCCTGAATTATCAAAAAACAGTCAAGAATTGGTTGAGATATGGCCAAAAACACTTTTTGTACATGTATTTTGTTGTAAATTTACCTGACCTATAATTATTTTATGTACAGCTATATGACATCATAAAAATAACAACAAAACAGATAACCATTTGTACCATGTGATGTTATTTATTTAACATCCAAAATGAGTTGCACCTACAAACTGCAAATTACTAACTACAAATACAATTTGAATGTATGACTTTCTGTTTTCACCATATCTCAGTCAAATCTTAACGGAACTGCTTAAAATTTTGATCAATCTACAGAGAATTAAAATATCTATCTATGTATGCAATTTACATGAGGTAATATTCAGGTTATTTTGTATGGTAAATTTTACAATAAAAGACCAGTTGCAACCGGTCTAAACCGGTTTTTTTTGCATTGTGGACTGATTAGGACCAGTCCCAAGCAGTCCGGTTATGGCCCCTTAATATCTTGATTAGTATAGACTGGTTTCAGTTGCCAGTTGCCTCATTTCGAGGTAAAAAACCGAACTGGACTGGACTTTAAAACACGAGGAATGGCACAGGAATGGACAGGAATACAAGTTTATTGGTAACTTTTGTAGTCTATATCCAACTTTTATGGTGTCTTATTAATTTTGTAGTCTATCAGTAATGTTTTGCAGTGTCTCAGTGTCAATTGCCCTGTTAGGGTATGTGCCTTCCTTTTTGGGTGAATTTTCCCATGATACAATAGTTGTAGCCTCTTCTCTTACCTTTCAAAATGTGTTGAAATCATGTTGTTTGGTGTTATTTTCATGGAGAAAAATACTAAAAACAAAAACAAAAATTGGCATTCAGAAAAATGTTTACCCTCATATCTCCACAATAGGAGCATTCTAGGACATAATTCGAACAGATTCTAGAAGACATTGTAGAGCTACAACTTTCATTTTTTGACCAGTTTTGGTAATTGGTCATGTGATCACTCTCTTGACAGCATATCAGATAGACTCTCACAAGTGTAATGATCCTTATCTTGTTTTTTTCACTTGTAAATCAATCACAGTGATCTTTCCTTTTTGGGTTAGACCCTGACATGGACCCTGAAAACAGTCACAGGTCTAATTATCCTTATCTTGTTTTTATTCACTTGTAGATCAATCAAGGTGATATTTTCTTTTTGGGATGGAGCCTGACATGGACCCTGAAAGCAGTGCATCATGGTACATACCATATATACAGCATCCATATTTTTTTCTAATTTTTCTAGAATTTTTTCCTTTGAAACACCTAAGTTTCCTTTTTGGGACATTTACCCTGGACCCTGAAAACAGCACACAACAATACTCCTCACTATCTGTATTTTTTTTCTGATTTTCCCTTATTTTATTAGCTTTTTTCATTTGAAAGTGCAAATGTATCCATATTTGGAAATATGCACTAGACCCTGAAAACAGCACCCCACAATGTTCTTAAGATATGCTTTAGATGTTCTGGTACCCATTACAGTCACACTTTCTCAGGCTGACACCCACCAAACCAAAGGCCAATTTTGGCCAAGCTGCCCACCTAAAT
Source organism: Laccaria amethystina LaAM-08-1 (assembly GCA_000827195.1). Lineage (NCBI taxonomy): Eukaryota > Fungi > Basidiomycota > Agaricomycetes > Agaricales > Hydnangiaceae > Laccaria > Laccaria amethystina. The sequence goes on along the minus strand of KN838618.1, from coordinate 129,481 downwards.
CCTGTGGGGCACAGTCAGCACAAATCTTTTCCAAAATCTAGCCACATCAAAAGCTTCCAAATTGTTATTACTAGCCTTTGGTGCAGCCAGATTTTTTAAAAAAATTCTCCTCATCATGCCCCAACAGATTTGGTTTCAATTTGGCTGTTCTGTGACAATTTGCTTATGTAAAGGGTACCAGAACGCCTGAAGCATATCTTACCAACAGAAGCACCAACCTATTATTTTTCTTATGTTTTTTCTGATTTTCTGAATATATTTGTGTAAATTTCCATTGGTGGAAATGTACACTAGGCCCTGAAACCTGTGCTCCATCATTGCCACCAATGGTGAGGAGCCCCTGCTCATGCCCCACTGATTCCTGCCGGATTCTGGTCATTCCTGCGGATTCCGGTGCCATTCCAGTGGAATTTATCAGCCAAATTTTTGGAATTTTGTTATTGCGGTATTTACACCGGAACAGTCCCCGGAATGGACCGGAACAGAATGGCACTGGAATGCAGTGACCAGAATGAACACTGAAAATTGCCAAATATGGCAAGTTTTGCATTTTAAGATGAAAAATAGCAATAAAATTGGAAAAAAAAATAGGGATGGTGTGGTGATGTTGAGGTACTGTTCACAAGGTCTGTGCGCATTTCCAAATATGGTAATTAATGCAAATATAGCCAGAAAATCGAGAAAAATAATGACAAAAAAAATAGACTGTTATTGACAATGTTGGGGTACTATTTACATGGTCTGTGCACATTTCCAAATATGGTAATTAATGCAAATATAGCCAGAAAATCAGGGAAAATGGAGACAAAAAGAATAGACATGATGTAGACTATTATTGACAATGTTGGGGTACTGTTTACATGGTTGGTGCACATTTCCAAATATGGTAAGTAATGCAAATATGGTCAGAAAATCTAGAAAAAAAATTAATGTACACTTTTGTTGACAATTTTGGAGTAGTGTTTACATGGTCTGTGCACATTCCCAAATATGGTAATTAATGCAAATATAGCCAGAAAATCTGGAAAAAAAGGGAAAAAAAGAAGAAACATAATGTCCACTGTTGTTGACAATGTTGGAGTAGTGTTTATGTGGTCTGTGCATATTTCCAAATATGGGGTCCAGGGTAGATGTCCAAAAAAGGAAATTTGAGTGTTTCTCCTCAAAAATACCAGAATAAATCAGAATAAAATAGAGATGATGTATGCACTATGGGGCACTGCTTTCAGGGTCCATGTCAGGGTCATTTGCATACATCCAAAAAAGGAAATCTGAACTTTGTTTGACCAAAAAAAAGTGCAGAAAAACATGATAGGGATGATTATAGCTATCAGGGTCCATCTGATAGGATATCAGGATGATAGTCACATGACCAATTACTAAAAATAGACAAAAACGAAAGTTGTATCCCTGAACTATAACTTGTGGAATCAGTTGGAATTTTGTTCTAAAATGCTCCCATTGTGGAGATATGAGGTAAATGATTTTCAAAAGCATCATGTTTTCCCTATCTTGCATTTTTTTCAATGAAAACAATAAGAAATCACATGATTTCAACACATTTAGAAAACTAAGAGAAAGGACTACAACTTTTGCATCATGGGAAAAGCACTCAAAAAGGAAGGTACATACCCTAAAAGGGATATCAACACTAACAGACTACAAAGGATCACTGTGATACTTCTTGCTTATATAATCCACTGGAATAATGTCTTTATTAAGCTCTTGGCTGCAACATCATCTATTTTAGTCCATTCCACTGCCACTTCTATCCATTCCAGTGCCATTCCTGTGGATTCCAGTCCATTCCTGCGGATTCTGGTGCCATTCCTGCGGATTCTGGTGGATTCCAGTGGAATGGCTCCAATCCTGCAGGAATGTGTGGGGCATGATAAAGTACTGATGGTGAGCACCATCCATATTTTTCTGATTTCTTTCCCTGTTTTATTACCATTTTTCATCTGAAATTGCAAAACTTTCCATATTTGGCAAATTTAATGTTTATTCTGGTAACTGGATTCCTGATCCATTCCATGCCAGTCCATTCTGGGGATCATTCTGGTGACTGGTCAGGAATGACAGAATTCTGGTGAGCAGAATGATATTTTGGCTGGTGTCTCTGCCAAAATTGAATCCACCAGAATGACTGGAATCCTGCAAGAATCAGTGGGTCATGAGTAGGGACTGTCATGGATCAGCAAAAACTGGGTACATCTGTGGCCGTTGACAACTGTTACCCATGGATCCAGACCTGTGGAGATATAGAAATTCATGGATATCTGTGATCCATATGCAATATTTGGACAACCTTGGCAGTAGCAGCAACTGCTACATCAACACACCTTGAACATGCCAGTGCCCTTTATGAGCCCATGGAACTTGTCAACCTCATTCTTACTTAACATAAAAACCCTCTTTTATGAATTTGAACATGAATTTATTAAAATATTATTATTCTTCAGTTTTTCTTTCAAATTTTAGTCTGATTTTATTATTCCACACTGTATTTGCATCCATACAATGAACTATGTTGACTTGAATGCTATAAGGGGGTTAATTTAATCTTGAATAAATTAACAAACATCTTTAACAAGCCAGAAAGACAATGTGTATATGACAGATCAGTGGCAGACACACACCATAAACAACTGTAAGCAGCCAACTTTTTACAGTGGTTGGGGTATGTGAATGTCAGAAAAAAATATGATGCAAAGATATAACGTACTTAGGGCCTGTTTGGCAACAGACACAGTAGAAGTTCTCAAAATGCATGACCTACTTATGCATAATTCTCATTAAGCATTACATTTGGGCCCTTCCCATGTTGGTTAGTCTTGGGCTTTGCATATTGAATAATGCATAACAATTTGAGAGCAGATATGCAATATGACATAGGATATCTTGGTGGCCTCTAGGCAACATTGATCAGAATATAAGTGATCACTTGCCAGAAAATTCAAGACTGAGCCTTTTAAGTGCTATCCAAGTGATCTTTTGCTAGAAAATTTGCTGTTATTACATGTTGAGTAAGGGAAATCCAACACATCACTTCATTTCCCACAGTCATAGACCTCTTCACCATTCACATGCCTGTTGATCACAACAAGTCCAAGCAGAAACACAAGCCCCACACCAAGCATGCACCATATGTGAGAAGATGCAACACCTCTCCCTTAAATATGGAGACTCTGAGACTGCTCTTGACCTCTCTCAAAGTCTGAGGCGGTTTAGAATTGAGTTGAGGAGGCTGGAGACCACAAAGGCGAAGAAGACACCATTGGACAAGTGGTTTAGCGGCGCAGAGTCATGCTGAGTCACACGATATGTAACTGTCACATTTTGTTATGCTTATCTACACTTACATAAATCTAATAATGCATCAGAAATTGGCCCTTCCTGGCATTATGCAGTATGAAAACTTCTACTGTACTATGTAACATGTACTAGTATATTTTAACCAAATGAGGAAAGTGTTACATGAACCCAATATTCATCAGCGAATGTAACTTTGAAATGTTCAGAACATTGAGACTCTTGGACACATCAATTCTTCTGCTAAAATCTACATGCTTCAAGACTTGGACTCACTCTCCTCACAGCATTGTTGTAGTGCTGTTGCTTTGGATAGACCACTGCTGTGTCCTCCCTGCATTCTGGAGCAGTTTAGACATGTCATAGATGTGTAGGCTGCAAGAAAGGAGAAGGAATGTAGAGGATTTGATTACATAAAATCTAAACAGACAATTTCTCATGTGACTTTTTCAAGAATGTACTAGTACATGATACATAGTATCTGTTGCCAAACAGGCCCTTATACTTTCTGAACCTTCCAAGCCATGTATAACACTGGGGTAAGTAGCATGACTGTACTAACATTTATAATGGCATTTGATGGTCATCCAGCATCCAATCCTTGATAGTATGCATGAAGAGTGATAAAAAAATGTTAAGTTAATTTAATAATGAAAATCCTTCTTTCTTGAAAAGAATTTGGGTTGTTTTGAAGCATCTGGGACTGGGAATGGGAGCTGACTAAGTATGAATTTTACTGATGACAACTAGATAATATAATTTAGGATGTTTATATTTGAATTGTCCCTACTTTTAAGACTTACTTTAAATCCAGATTATGATGTTCACTCTTCATGTGGATGCTGGTAATATTTTCATGGACTGAGGCTTGATCATGTCATTTTCCACTGTTATTAAAGAATGAGCTTCTACTAAAGCTCACATTGGATATTACAGTCAATTTTTAGATAAGAATCTCCTATATGATAGCTTTCTAACACATATTTTTTCATGGAAAACAGCAAAGATCTCGTAAAGATAGACAAAGGCTGCTCTAAGCCACAATACCCACAGATATATCTGTATCATGGCTTATCCAATCCATGGGTGGGAAAATCCACAGACTGGATATGGATAATACCTGGGTGTATCCATGACAGTCCCCAGGCATGAGCAAGACCTCTGATTATGCCAGAATGTGATATGGTTGATAACATGCCTGAGGTTGACGTTTTGGAAGCACTTTTTGGGAAAGATCCAGCAGTGGGTATGGATGGTGTTATTGTTGTTCTTGAGCAGAATGACAAAGATGTTTAGATTATTCTACTGATATAAACTAAGTCCTCTGTCCATTACATACAATATACAACCATATATGACTTTGTACATAACTTTCAGTGCTTTAAAATTTGATCTGTTTTAATGAAAATAGTTCCAGAATTAGTTGTAACCAACTCACAGCTGCTGGTTGAGTTGAGTCAGGATCTTGGCAGTCCTTATAACAACCCATGTCACAGGCAGTAACAGCTGTAGCTTTCCCAAGCCAGTTCATGGTTAGCCAAGTCACAGCAACACTAAGCCAGAATGCTGGACCTTACAGTAGAATTCCAGCAGTCTACCAAACAGATTACATGTGGGTTGGGTATGGGTTATAATAGCCCTACCCATGAGCTTTCAAATGAGCCCAAAAGTATATTTTGTGGACCATAGCTGAACAAGTTATGAGTGATTTTTCAAGATTCATCAAAATCAGCCATAACTCCTTCAATTCTGGGCCAATTTCAACATTTTAAGGTTCATTTTGACAGATGAAACTGTGGAGTTGCAGATGCTGGTTGCTGGCATGATACCCACAAGTCTACTCATGCTATTTCCTAAATTCTGCTAGGAATGCATGGGGGAGTTAAGTAGAGGTCACTCATAAGACCATAGCAAAGTGGTCAGATACTGCTGTGATAAGGAGCTTAAGATGTCCTGCCAGTAATGTCAACAATACATTTTTCACTTATGATAAAGATCTTTCCTACACCTGATCTTGGTGTGAGCACTATTGTGGAGGCACACTGACTCAACTGACAAACTTATTGTTTTCTCTGAGAAATTTACAATTACTACTGAAGGCAAATGTAGAACTTAATGAGCCCCACATACCATATGTATGTCAAAAGCTATAGGCATCTTTGTGTTTTTATATTTTTCATTAAAAGGTTTCAAGGCATCACTGCCTACATGTGCTCCAAGAACCAGGGACATATTACTTGGAAGACAAACAAAATTGCCTAAACTTAAAAAAGGTATTTTGAAGCAGAGTCCAAAATATTCAAATTTGAGGTCAGATAATTTCAGAATGTTGTTTAATGCAGGCAAAATCACTAAAATGTTGGAAATCAGGGTTGCATCATTCAAGGATGTTACCTGGGGTATTGCACTCCACTGCAAGAAGTTTATTCTTTGCATTCAGAACTTGTATCTTGAACTTCTCTGCCTCACTGTAGTTTCCCTCGTTATAACATGTGACAGCAAGACTTTCCATGGTACTGATTGTGGTTGGATGTTCTCTTCCAAGAAGTCTATTTCTTGCATCCAAAACATCCTTCTGCAGTTTCACTGCCTGAATGTAATTTCCCAACTTTGCATAAGTTGCTGCAAGATTTGCCATAGCCAAGATTGTATGTGGATGTTCAACTCCAAGGATTCTGTTTCTTGCATCCAAAACTTGCTTCTCCAGCTTCTCTGCCTCATTGTAATTTCCCAAGTTTTTATAAGTTGATGCAAGATTTGCCATGGCCATCATTGTATCTGGATGTTCAACTCCAAGAATTCTGTTCCTTGCATCCAAAACCTGCTTCTTTAGCTTCTCTGCCTCTATGTAATCTCCGAGGCTTCCATATGTTGATGCAAGATTTCCCAATGCCTTGATTGTGTCTGGATGTTCAGATCCAAGGATTCTATTTCTTGCATCCACAACTTGCTTTCCCAGCTTCACTGCCTCTATGTACTTTCCAAGGCTTTCATATGTTGCTGCAAGATTTCCCAAGGCCTTAATTGTATCTGGATGCTCAATTCCAAGAATTCTGTTTCTTGCATTGAAAACTTGCTCCTCCAACTTCTCAGCTCCTATGTAATTCCCCAGGCTTCCATATGTTGATGCAAGATTTCCTAAGTCCCTGATTGTATCTGGATGTTCACATCCAAGAATTCTGTTTCTTGCAACCAAAACTTGCTTCTCCAGCTTCTCTGCCTCAATGTAATTTCCCAAATCTGCATAAGTTCTTGCAAGATTTGCCATGGCCATGATTGTATCTGGATGTTCAACTCCAAGACTCCTGTGTCTTGCATCCAGAACTTGCATCTCCAACTTCTCTGCCTCACTGTAATTTCCCAAATTTCCATAAGTTGCTGCAAGATTTCCCATGGCCCTGATTGTATCAGGGTGTTCAACACCAAGAACCCTTTTTCTTGCATTCAAAACTTGAATCTCTAGCTCCTTTGCCTCACTTGAATACCCTTGCTCCAGTAACAACCAACCAAACTTTTCATAGCTATCATCAAAGTAATTATCTGGTTTTTGATGCTTATCTCTGATGCTCTGCTGCATATTTGCTCTCACATGTGTTACCAAGGCTCTGTGGAACCCATATGGCTGGCTTCTGTCATCTCTCAGAGAGCAAGACAAAGTAACATATGCCATTGAAGAACACTCTTGCCTCCTACTCAACACCATTCTATCCCTTCCCCATGCATGAACCAATGGGTGCATGCTATACTCACAATCTGACAGGCCTTGCTTAATCAAGCAGAGAGATATCAGTGTCTGAATCCCCTCTCTAAATGTAAAATTATCCCAGACACCTGCATCATCAATGGGAAGCAGTCTGCAGTCCAGTATGGAACTTGCAAGTGGTAATGCAGACTGTGGAGTTTCTTGACATTGAACAACAGCATAAGCAAAAATTTCCTCTGTGATGCCTTCATGATGGAAGAAAGGAAATAATTCCATTAGAAATAGTGCATTATTGGCTGCCTCATTTACATAAGGATCATCAGATTTAGCTCTTTGCTGGATTTCCTGATATGATAGTTCCCAAGTTCCATAGACAGATCTATTATATTTAGATGCCCCTGTAAATTCTTTTCGAGATAGTAATGTTTTTCGATATTTGGAGTATTTCACAAGATAGCCTCCAATACTGGTGGCCCCAGAAGCAATATAAGCACCAGCTTGGTCAATAGCAAGTGGAAGGCAGAAGAGCTCCTTCACAATTTTCAAAGCCTCAGTTTGAACATCTACTCTAGATGGATTCAAGCAACTAGCCTTCAGAAGCAGTGCAATAGCATCATTCTCTTCCATCTCTGTCACCTCAAAAGAATTCTCTGGTAAAGTAAGGCATCTCATGTTAGAGTTACGACTAGTTATCAGAATGTTTCCCCATTGACCAGGTGGAAAAAATGCTTCTAGCTCAGAAGGTGACAGAGTATCAGCATTGTCAAAGACCATTGCATAGTTTCCTTTCAGAGAGCCAATCCACCAGAGAGCAGACTCCAGTGACCCATCCAGCGAAAAGGATTGAGCTTCAGGAAGGTTACAGATACCTTTAAGCCCCTGTGTGATGGTGCCAGCAGAGGATGCATCAAGCCAGCAAACAATTGAAAAACTGGCAAGGAATTGAACTTCAGTAACAAGGCTCAGACATGATTTTCAAAGAATACTCACTGGTCAGACATTTCCTCAATAAACTTCAAGCAAATTTGAGTCTTTCCAACACCGCCCATTCCATACAACAGAAAATACTTTCTCTTCTGAACTTGATCGTTGGAACTGTTCAAGAAATGCTCCTTCAGTTTCGCAATGATTTCTGTCCGGCCTGTGAATCGAACACTTGGGTTTGGCATGAGTGGAATAACCGCGTCGGATGTTCCTCTGTTGACAAAGTTATTGATGTTGATCTGTAGAGGCCCACACGGTCAGTTTGCAGTACGACTATCTAATTGCCATTGCACACACAGTACTAGCCGCATTGATTGTGCAATTGCTCAAGCGAAAGTGATGAGCGCCCGGGAAAACATGTGTTCCGCTCATGTTGGACCGTAAGTAGAAGATGACAGCGTTGGGGGGACGAAGGGAAGGAAGGAAAGAGCGCCTTGTGAAGCCAGACCCTCAAATCCCGCCACGTGTTGAGCATGAGGCATGAACGAATAACTGTAAGTTCAAGTTATTTTTATCCAGGTCAAAATTCAGTACCCGGTCGGCTTATTGCGTTCATTCCGTGGTTTTTGGTCCTCGAATGGATTTTATTCAAAATTCGGTTCTCCACCTGTGGACACGAGGGTGATTTAGAAACTGGAGCAGTAGCCAGGGTAGAGCATGCCTTGGAAGGGCGCCAAGCGAATGACAGGTAGAGAGGTGCGGAGGGTGGCGGGACGCTCATTGCCAGTGGTGCATATATCTACACAGTGGACGATAGCTATAGGTGAAGGAGACGAAGAGGGAAGAAATATAACGTACATTACGATGGGAACGAGCCAGCGTTAACGAGTTGGCTTGGTGTGTGGTTTACACGTAAGACAAGGTGATTTCACGCCATCCTGGTGTAAAACCTAGGAACGTCAGAGCAATAAGATAGGTTATCATTGAACGGAACAGACGTGATATCGCGACATGGCTTCCGCAAGTGCAACTCCGCGTGTTCGTCTGTGGCCGCCATACGTCCCACAATCGCCGGGCGCCTCTATTGAGTCTATTCAAACCCTCAGCTACTACACAAAAGCAATTGAGGAAAAAACGGGCGTAATGTTGAATAGACACATACAATAGTCTGGCGACGGATGGTGGCACGATGTGCGATGTTTTGCCCTTTTTAAGGAGGGGTTGCATGGCGTCGGCTTTGGCGATGAATGAGCCCATTGTCGGGTTGTGTTTTCTCGACAACCACAACGACGTCGAGGTCAAAAGGTTGTGTAGTTAGGCATCGTGGGAGTTGTTCATCTCAAACACGCTAACGGCAACAAGGCATGATCCTTGCTATTCTCCAATGCACTATTGCGGGTTGTGTAGAATTCAATGGGTATAGAATTAAACAAGAATTAAAGGTACAGTTTACGATAGACAATGAAGCTGGGTAGGCTAATCGTCCCAGGAAACAAGAAAGGCGACAGTAGCAAAGGCTAGTCCGGCAAAGGTGGGTCATTGAACAAATCGACGAACCCAGACGAACCCAACATAAATCACCACAACCCCTGCCGCCAGAAACACACCACCTAACCACGCACCCTTCATGCCTGCAAGGTCGTCAGCCACCAACTGGATGACGTTGTACGCACGGCCCTGGAGCCAGAAAACATCGCCGTTGCAGTAGCACCTATCATAGGAGTTGCTGAGCTGGAACATGCATGAGATGAAGATCCAGATGGAGTTGAGGGTGGCGATCGTCTTCCCGAGACGCCGCAGGAAGATGGAGGTCAATCTCGCGGCCCTTATGATCCAGTCCTTGACAGGCTGCTCCCAGTGATTGAGCGGTTCCATGGTGGCGTAATGTGTTAGGATGCTGGAGGAAACAAGCAGGATCCAAACGATTGTAGATAGGACTGCGTAGACGATATATGAAGCTGAACGACAGCCCAACCCTAATCATCGAACCGGTCAGCAAATCATCGGATACTTATGGTGCTATTAAAGCTTACCGATAGTCGGAGTGAACCAAGCTACAACGATGGCTGAACCTGCCGTTCCCCATTGCAACGCCATGGCAAGAGACGAAGCGATCGCCATTCTCGAAAATACATTCGGCCCCCAACGGCTGCGGATTTCCCGGGCGCGGAGGGGTCTACAATACTCCTCCAATTGACGCCTATTGCCAACACGATTACGCTCGTGAGGTTGCTGGTTTCTATCAATCATTACCCAATCGATGGCCGGGTCCACAGAGAGGTGGTTGTAAGAGTGATCCGATGCGCCATGAAACGCTTCACACACCTCCTCCACTGCCATCACCCAAGGCAGGAACCTCGCATAATTGTAAATGGGCGCCGTGCACTTTTCATCGCGAGTGAGCGGATCCACTTCCACGATTGTCAGTTCGACAGCGCGTTCCTCGGTTCCAGAATGTCTCGCAAGTATGATGTTGCCATCGTCCGTAGCGACATAAGCGATTCCATTTGCACGCTCTATCATGCTGCTCAACCTGACAGAGTCGCACTTCGGCGAAATCATCAGCCAACCGATGATGATAGGCAGGAGCCATAACCAAAGCGATCCGACTGCCTGTCCATTCGCTTGGATGGATGGCCCGAGATCTGTGGTGAAAGAGTCTACCACCGTGAAAACGTATGCGATTACAACCCAGGCAATTGAAGTAACCGCGGAAATGGACCAGGAATGTGTATCGTTAAGCCAAACATCGAGCTCAATCCACCATTCATCATTTTGATGAAGGACAACAAGGGAAGCGAGGAGTGCGTCGTCCTTCACTACTCTCAATGGTGCCTGTTGTAAGTTGTTGAAGATGCGGATGGCACGTCGGACGTTAGGGTATGTGAATCGTGCAAAGCGACGTGCTATCCAACGTCCATTCAGCACTGTCAAGGCAAGGGAATAGGCCGCCAGGGCTGGCGAGCCGATTGTCAGCAACACAGAATCCAAATTATCGAGTTTGTCGTTGGATCCAAACGGCAGTTGGCTTACTAAAGCCAACCATGGCAAAAGCCATGAGCTAAACTGCTGAGAGAAAACGGACCAGTGGAAAGGCTCTGGACCGGCGCCACAGGCTGTTAGGCATAATTCGTATGTGATGGCGGTAGCGTTTGAGATGTCGACAGGGTTCCCGTGGTTATCTCTGCCACCTACGGTCCCGAATAATCCGTTTCGAACATTGGCTAGGCATGTTGGGAAGTCAACTGCAGCGAAAACGGCTGACAGCAGTGTGGAGGAGATGGACAGGAGAACGAAGAAACGACGCATGGCGAAAACCTGATTGGGTTTGAGAAAGCGCTCAACAGAAAGATTCTATGATACGCACTTAGCCGTAGACTCTGGGACGATTGAAGAACTTGTCCACAGCGAGCTGCGAGCTGACAACCGCTTTTTAAAGCTATCGATTCATCCCTTTAACTTGCCAAGACCCGTGAATGTCAAGTTTTGACGTGGAGGACGACGTGGGGGAGAAGGAAAAGGCACCCAATTCAACCAAATGAGGCCTTGAGCAGTGCGGAGGTGCCTGATCGTCTGACCTCGCGTGGGTGCCCGACGGTTTTTGACACCAGAGTGTGTAATTCCGATGAACCTGGACACCTGATGACTCCAACGATAACTGACTTTGCCATAAAGCGGTGCTTACATACGGTGCCAAGTGTTGAAGTAAAAACCGACAGTTATGTTCGTCCCTGTTCCTGATCGGTCCTTGTAAACTTTCGGAGTCCAAATTGGCGGAAAGCACTGAAAGTCACCCAAAAAGGTGGAGAAAACCCTATGTACGAGTCCATCTGCTGTTGAGAAACCGGCCGGTGGTACCAGAAGGACTTCACCTGAGTCGGAGAAAGAGGTTCTGGCAGGAAGTGACTTGAAACCACTGGTAACGCAAGGACTTCGCATCGCCTGCTCGACATTGCAGCTAGGTAGCCGAAGGTATCACTGCCACGATTTTGTAAATGTACAGTGTCCACCGGTTTCCCCAAATCGTCCCATTGGATTTGAGGTGCCGTTGACCGCCGCCGTGTCAACTTCAATTTGAGCTCACTCAAAACAATCTGTGTAAGGCGTCATGCTGAGTGAACTTGAGCAGGTGCGCAGGGTAAACTGAAAGTGATGTTTGTTGTTTGCTGTTGTCTTGCACCTTTAAAGCCCTGTGATTTTCAAAGGTCCCCTGCCGCCAGACACACTCCACCTTAGTATCCACGCACCCTTCGTGCAAGATCATCAACCAGCAACTGGGTGACGTTGTATGCGCGGCCCTGTAGCCAGAAAACGCCGTATCACATATCATAGAAGTTGCTGTGAAGATCCAGATGGGAGGTGAGAGTGGCGATCGACTTCCCAAGACGCCGAATGAAGATGGGGGTCAATCTCGGGGCTCTCATGGACCAATCGTTGACAGGCTGATCCCAGAGATTGAGATTGAATATTGAGGGGTTGCATGGTGGCGTAATGTGTTAGGATGCTGGAGGAAACAAGCAGGATCCAAACGATGGCAGAAAGGACTCTGTACTAGACGATATAAGATGTTGAACGACAGCCCAGCCCTAATCATCGAATCGGTCAGCAAACCAACAGATAATAGATATGTACCTACGGCGCTATTCAAGCTTACCGAAGGTGGGAGTGAACCAAGCTACAAAGATGGCTGAACCTGCCGTTCCCCACTGCAACACCATGGCAAGAAACAAGGCAATCGCCATTCTCGAAAACACATTCGGCCCTCAACGGCTGCGGGCATGGAGGGGTCTATAATACTCCTCCAATTGACGCCTATTGCCAACGCGACGCTCGGGAGGTTGCTGGTTCCTATCAGCGGTTAGTCAATCGATGGTCGGGTCGACAGAGAGGTGGTTGTGATAATGATCCGATGATCATGCGCCATGAAGAGCCGGCGCCTCACACCTCCACTAGGAACCTCGCGTCAACGGGCGCCGTGCACTTCTCATCGCGAGTGAGTGGATCCACTTCAAGTTCCAAGATTGTGAGTTCGACAGCGCGTTCCTCGGATCCGAAATATCTCGTGAGTATGATGCTGCCGTCGTATGTCTATTCCTATACGATTTGAACTTTGGACTTTCTCAGTTGCATCCATCACCTCGAAGAGCCTGACACGCCAATGTCTTTCTCGGGCTCCTCACCAAACAAGGCTCCCGTCAAGAGAGGCTTGTCCTTAAATAACTTGGATGGTGGCGGCGATGTGAGAGTTGCATATCAAGATCATTTTGGAGTCAACGTGGAGAACTCAGCACAAGCTTTTGACTCGGATTTGCCAAGTAAGTTGTTCTTGCGGCCTCTCTGCAATCACTAAACGCCTCTTGTCGTGCAGGCAACTCTCACCAGGAGATCACATCACCTCCGCCTGAGCAGGACGGTCGGGCCCGCGCGCTAAGGCATGTATAATTTACGATCTACCTACGACCATACAGTAACATTTTGCACGACTCAGCCCGGAAAGATTAGCCGGCGCCTTTCAGAGAGAGTGGCACGTTTATTCAACCCTCGACCCACACAGAATGGTGGCGTTGTTGCCCTTGAGACTCGGACAGAAGATGTGTGCCCTCCCGACGTGGTGCAAGGAACGCTCAGCAGCGTAGATGAAAGATCCTCGACTGCCAGTGGGTCCTCGTGACGTCGCTACTCAATCGCTACTGCGAGTTGAACGCTTCCAATGTTACGCATGTCCTATAATGTGACGATTTCTGTATACCCTTCCTATCTCAAGCTAGAGTGATGATTTCTGAAAATTGAATGCTTCCAGGACTTGCCCGGTGACTGTTTGTGGGTGCACCATTCCAACATCATTCTCGATCCAAGAATTTCGGATTGAAAGGCGAACTGTCTTATGATCGGGCAGATAACCCTGCTCTGCGTCCCCTGCGTTTCCGATTGTGCATCTGCCTTTGGTGATAAACGTGGACCAACTTCGGCGTCTTGATGAGTCGTCTGGCTTGACTCCGCGGTCGACATTCTTGCTCATTAACAGCCAAGCTGCTCATCAACGCCAGTCGAGTATACTTCATTCAAGAAGAAATGGTTTCTTGAAAGTTAAATAGTTATTCAGTGGGTGAGGTGAGGTGTGAACAATGGTTTGCTCACTTCTTCCTTCTCTGCGAACTAACAATTTTTTTCTTTGGTTTTCGCTTGTTCCAGATAATTTTTTCTATTGCAAGCAAGATGGATATGGTAGCTTTCTTCCTTTTATACATACATACTGAAAACCTGTCTTGTTTCCCTCAATAATTTGGGGTGAATTGACATGACTTTTAACTTCTCGCTCCAAGTTGGCTCCAAGTCGAAATGAAGTAAATGTCTGAGTGAGCGACATCTATATCATTTTTCAACTTGACAGCAATGGGTGAAGACAAGTGAAGACTTCAGATCTTTGGCTCTCGCTCGTAAAAAATCATGCGCGATTACATTTATCTTGGCGTAAAAGAGGATCTTGTGGTTTCTATGCCGATAGCTCCACAACCAAACATGCCTAATTTCAAAGTCGGCACCTGAGTATTCTTCGGCTCCCTCTTCTATGTAAACGGCCACCTTCCAATCGAACTGCCCCGAAGACCTACGACTCTTAGCTGCTGGAAAGTCAATGCCAAACGGCTGTTCGTCACTCGTGAACCTTCCGAGGTACCGGACATGAATTGTGCGTATTACCCTCAAGCCTTGAGCGCTCTGGACTCGACTTAATCGATAAATAGAAGCGCTGTCGGTCATGGTTATTCGAAAGACGGAGACAACTCAGCGGGTGACATTCTCGGCGTGCCACTTCCAGAATTTAGATGGACTTGGCATACCCACGGTGGTTTCAAGAACAAGAATTGAGAAGAGGGTGTCAAATCAATTAATTGCTTGTCTTCAGCGGCTTTTCCTGACGCTGTCGGGCTCTGGATTTCCTATGCTGAGGTTAAAGGGGAGTAAATCGGCTTGGACAAGGTCTTCGTCGCGTTCTAAAGTTTTCCAAAGGTTAACGATACTGCTTAGTGTTTAAGCGCTATCCTGTCATGGCTTTTGCCATCGACTCCCACCGCCCCCGTTTGTAACTCAATTTGGACTGTCACCCCCTTTTCGAACGCTTTACAGCCCGATTAGGCGCCTTCGCCCTCTGTTGTCGACGTTCATGGCACTGCGCAGGTTCGGTACCATCTTCTCCAAGTCGAGCACAAAGAGCTCTGATGAGGAACGGTCTCGTCTTGGGCGATTACCCACCTACCGTACTAGCCTCACTCGGGCGCCTACTTATACAACCCATGCCGCTGGCCCCAGTCGTTCCACGGATCCCGAAATAGATGCCAACCTATCTGCTATTACAGAGATGTCCAGCGTGGATATGACATCTGCGGCGGAAACCTCCAGCATAGCTGGGACAATAACGGAAGCGACGGTGAGAAGTGGGCCTCGCTGTGGTGTGTGCTCTTGAACCTCCCTGTACCATCGCCCTAACAGACCCTTAGTGTATTACCGTCTATATACCAAAGATGGTGCCATCGAATCATATAATGCCATCTATTCAAACGACCGATCCTTGGGCCGGATTGATGCCAAAGACGTTGCTCCTCCCTATACGGTTATTCTCCTAAAAAACTTCTTGTGTCGGATAGAGGGTTTCAAGACGTCGGACAATTCCAATCTGTATCTCTCGGTTCCAAGTTACACGCCGATGGAGGACGACACTCGCCTCTCCCTGGTTGCTACTTCTGGGCCTGGTTTATATGAGCACGAGCCGGTAGTTTTGGTTGTCGACTCGATCAATGAGAGAGAAGCCGTGAAATCCAGTCGGGAAAAGCTTCGCACGAAGACGAATGTGGGTGAAGTCCGTTATGGTGAGGTATCATTGCCATCAAGTGTAGTATTTATCTAATTTGAAGCTGTTTATTAGTTCATTATAGACTCTACACGAGAGAAGGTGCTCTAGAAACCAACTCACCCAACCTAACCTCCTCCAACGATCATTTCCTTGGCCGTATTTTTCCGGGATCTGTTTCACCGCCACATACTGCTGCGTCCCTCAAGGCATATCTTTGCAAGATCGAAGGCTTTCCTTCCACGGAGAACGCAACGTTATATCTTGCACTTTCCAGCCAGACTCCCATGGAAGACTCTACCCATCTCTCTCTTCTCGGCCAATCTGGCCCAGGCTTTTCTGAGCATGAGCCCATGGCTTTGGTTGTGCCTTCACGGCGGAGGTCAGTTAGTGGCCCGAAGAGGCCACTGAAGAAGTACAAGCCTGAGCACGACCCACACTACGGTAAGCGTCTATCCTCCTCTTGTCTATCCGGTATCATTGAGATCCGCTGCCTCAACAGTGTATTATCGGCTTTACACGAAAGATGGGGCAGCCAAATCAAGAACATCCTTCAACAAGGGTGACTCCTCCTTAGGGCGCGTTGATACACTCTTCGTCGCTCCACCCCACACACTCTCATCGTTGAAGTGTCACATTGCAACCGTCGAAGGAATCTCGACCCTGGATATGCAATTGTACGAGGGAGCCAGCAACGACGAACCCATGATCGATGATCAACGTATCTCTCTTCTCGCCACCGGTTACCCGGGCAATAATGAAGAGCGTCCGATGGCGGTCGTCTACGCCGTCAACAAGGATCCATGGAAACTCTATACCTTACAACATCCAACGTTCACGAAGAAGATCCAAGTGACACGCTCGCATCGTTAGGATACTTATGGTCTTCTATATGACGCTTTGCTGACGGTTTGTTGCACAGAACCTAGTCGTAAAGGTTGGCTTGACGTCAAGGCCGACGAGGTCTTGCTCACAGACGGCGTTGAAACCTATACGAGTTGGTCGCCAGGTACGGCCTGCCGCTGGCATTGCTCCCTCGTCCACCGCTTCACATCCTCTTGCCAGGGGATATATACGCCCGTTACGGCTATACCGCTGTCAACTCTGCTGGGAAAGTGGGCTGTAAGTGACCATTTAGTGTGATGTTTCGAGCTCCTCTGAATCTTTTTCTTGCTAGTTGTTTACGGCGGTAAGCCTTCCACTTACTGCAAAAGCTATGAGACGTCTTACCGATGATCATCGTCACATCAGCATGTGTCAACCCTTTACCACGGTCTGATGAAGATCTTAATGTCGGGGCGACTGCAGAGTAGGCACAAGGCTTCGCAGTCTAGTTTAGATCATCCACTTCGATACATTTCGCATGAGCTCCATGGCCTTGATTCACTCGGGGCAAGAAACTTGTACCTTCCGCACTTCCCAAGTATATCCAGCATTATAGAATGTATTCGTGAACCATAGTCACGTGCTTGATGATACCACTTTCGGGGACCCGCAAGATATGCGTCCACAAGGGAATATCGATTAAGGCAAGTAGAGGCAAGTGTCATCCTGCTCGATCCATGGTTTCCGAATTAATTGATAGTCTAGTCTTCCGAGTACCGATTTTGAGTCATCGAGCCCAGTCCTTTCGCGAGAGAAATACTAGTATCTCGCACCAGGGGACACAAGAAAAGCAAATGAGCTTCGTTATTGCAAGTTTCACCACTTCTTTCCACCACATTACGTCTAAAAATCGTATAGTGTCGTATCTATCCAAAAGCTGGTGCGATTGTCTCCAATTTCACTCTACTCAAGTGACCAATCATTAAGCCGGAGCTTCACCAGATCTGTTGCACTGCCCCACATCATCGTGTCACTTAAAAAAGAAACTGCAATCGAGCCTCAGCGAGGAATCCTTCGGGGAAGCGCTGTCCTGCGTCTTAGTTGTTCATGTCATCGTCAAGCCACAAGGAAATGAAACCGACAAGGCACTGCCATTTCACCTGAGTTATCGGAGCATGATGTAGTGGTTGTTGATACTTAGCAGGAGGTTGCCTGCTGCGAAGCCAAGGAACCTCACCGAGCCTCACAAGGTTCGGAATGCCAGCTATAGCCAGGCATACCAACCCTTAGCAAGCATCCACCTCACCGCGAGTTTCAGAACAGTAAAGGCCGGGGAGCTACAACCATCCACCACCACTGGCCCCTGAATGTTGCAATTTCCCAAACATCCAGTGCTTCCCATTGGCGACCTGCACGTCTTCTCTGCCATGACGCAGATACGGCGCCAGTGCCCGAGAGCCACGAAACACTCTTTGGCGTTAAGCACAAGGGAGTGCCAGTAGCGAAGCTTTGGTTCACCAGCTCGGTCTGGAATGACTATAACTGCATCTTGGATCCCGGAAGAACGTGCCGACCGTCTCTCGCGCTATAAGCACGTCAAGTTGTTTTAGCATCATAATGCTAACGGAACTCGAGAGTGACTTGAGCCATTTCCTGCCGCTGGATGCCACTCAGATCGTTATCGTCGTCGTACAGCATCGCGATGGTCTGAACGCTGGTACATTTCAGTGTGGCCCATCCCATGCCACGGGAATTTTAGATCATCACGAACTTGCTGCCCGGTTCCAGCCTGGGATCGGCAAAGGCAAGCCTAGACAACACCACAACTACGCCAAAACTTCCTTCATGAACCAGGTTCGTTCGCTCCTTCTTTGCTTTCTCTGCGTGTGACCAGTTGTTAATCACATCGTTTCAGACTTCAGCTTCGTTGATCAACTAGATCTCACCCAGGTGGTTGTGTAGAGTGCCAGTACAATATTGCAAATGATCACACGTATGGGCTTCGGAAGGTTACAGAGGGGTGCAGCGCTTCCGAACTCTGGCCAGTGAAGTTTTTAGACGTAGATTCATCTCTACTTCCGAGTTAGGCGTTTTTAACACAATACAGAGTTCATCTACCTATCATGGATATGATCAGTCCCACTTCACAGACAGCGGACGATTCAAATCTGTGCCAACACTTGGCACCGTAAGCTTAGCTTGCTGTGGGGCATACTTCCATTCCATCTTCACCCCGTTCACAGTAACAAGGGTAGGTTTTTCTGACACTCCCAATACTGTCACGTCTTCCAACTTTTGTATAATCTTAAAGTCTCCTTGTACGCTGACCCTAACCTGACCGTCAGCGACAGTGACGGTGAGCGTCTTGCTGAGTCCTGGCGGATTGCTCAAGCCGTCGTCAATGTAGACAGTGCCATAAGCCGCTCCAGCTGCATTCAGAGAAACAAGCAACGAGTAAGACCCCTGACGAGTTTCCTCAATCGTGTACCCCGGTGCAGAGTGAAGGAAGATGGCAGAACCATCCCGGATATGGACGTTGATGTGTCCCAAAGGTGCAGATAGCTTGATTGGTTGACCTGCTGACCCAGCTTCAACAGCGTCGTGTGTGTACCAGTCTCGCCACGTCACTTGACCCCTCCCGGGAAAGATCCCTAGGAGCACGGAGTGTGGCGTCAAACCGAGATGAACGGGTAGAAAGGTATGGTTGAACGTACCATCAACTGTGGAGACGTTCGGTTGGAGCACGGGTGTAATCAGAAGATCCGGGCCAACCAAAAATTGGCTATCTACCCCTAAGAGCTCGAGTTCATCGGGAAACTCAAAAAAGAGGGCACGGATGGGGGGAGTACCCCTGGTAGATGCAGCTGCAAAGAGAGTGTACTAGAAATACTCGAGTCAGTATGGAAGATGTAACTACCACAACAACGTACCCAGTAAGGCAATAGCGAATATCGAATAGCAATGGCAGTGCGAGACGCGTTAGCTACGCTGTCCCATCGGTAGGGCTCTTGGGGGATAGCACCCTTAGTGTTGTGATTTCGATAGAAAGGAGTAAACGCAGATAGCTGCATCCAACGGTTGCATAACTCCTCATTCGTATTACCATCTACAATACAAGAAAGTTAGAGTGATAACCCAGGATAACATCGATTGCTAAAAACGCACTGAATCCGCAGGCATCCGCACCAACGAAAGGAATTTGGAATAGCTGGAACTGAAGCACGCCCTGGCAACAAATTGAAACATCATTAGCCACGCGTTAGCCACAATGAGTCACCACTCACAGCAAGACTGTACCGTAGGTAAGCCCACAGACTGAAATTATCTCCAAGCTAGTTCATCAAAACGATTAAGGTGGCGTAGACGATTTGAGAGAAGCCGAAACGCGTACCCAATGACCAGTCCATTTGCCAGAAGAGGGAAATGTCGAGCGACTGATGAGAAATGGCCGTATTCCCGGATGGATATCCTGCACAGCCAGATGTGTAGCTTTCTCCTCCATCAAACCCCAAAGGTTGTGAACATCCAGCTCAACCTGACCGTCCGCGTGCGAGGAATTAGTCGCCAGTGCATGCAGTGACAAGCGTCCGTTGCCTAACAATTTATGAGCCGTGAAGCTTAAGTGTGCCAAGCTCACCGTTATGGATCGCATATGGGGGTGCGTTTAGATCAACGCCCTTCTGCTGGCCTGCACCCAACCCTCGCTTATTGACAATAAAAGTTGAAACTTGTGGGGTGTTGAGACGACATGTGAGCTTTCCGTTCACAGTGATGTTGCCACTAGGTCCGAAGATAGTGGAATTATAGCTTCTGACAACGTGATTATGAGGGTGAAAAATGGTGATCAGCGACATACCATTCCGGGTAGTCTGGGAGACGAATGTTCAAGGTTAGTAGAGATCTCTTCCGATCAGATAATGAGGAGTTACCCAAGACAAGATTTCCGGGATCACCTGGCAGGATGAAAGGAGCGCTGGTGTTTGACAAATCCGCTCCAGTTCCGCTGAGATATTATGTATCAGGAATCCATCCACGAAGGTAGATCCCAAAATTACAAACCATGAACCATCGCAGAACGAACTAGCCTCGTTCATGTCTAACCATATCCCTGAAAACTCAATCCCGCTGGCACTCCAATTACGTAGGGCGTCTGTCCACCACCGCTGGGTGTTGCGCTGGAACCAATCGGGAAACACCTAAGTGACAATTTGGCAGGGTCAAACGACATAGCCGGGAGGCCCGTGGCAGGTTCGAAACTTACCGTGAACCCTGGCCACACCTGTCCAACATACTCAGACCCATCGGGATTCGTGATAAACACACGTCTGAACACGGACAGAGGAAATAGGTAAACATCAGCCCCCATCTGTCAAGCTCGGCCATCAAGAGCAAAAGTAGGGGACAGATAGGCAAGAGAAAGAACGCCGGATGCTCACTCTTGTGCGCCTCTAGTGTAGGGATCATACTGAAAATAAGAAAAGAGCGCAATCAGCTACCCGAAACAGCAGACGGGGCGGTATCATCGGTTCCACACTTACAATGTCGGTCACATTGACCTGCTTTGGAATTGCAGCATCCACGATCGGGATGTCTAAACATTGAATCAGATTGAAGTTTCGTGTAATGGGATGCTCCGAGACTTGCACCGTTGGTTATGGGATGCCTAAAACCCGAGGACCAGACAAGTCAATACAAAAACGGGGTTGAGAGGAAAGCGCGGGGTAACGAACCAGCTCCCTGATGAAGGCCCGCATCTCATCTCCAGGAAACGCTACTGGATCAGAGGTGAAATCTCGGACTGCATGATAAAGATCGATATCGTTCCACATAACTGTTGGAACAGCAGTGTGAAAACAACGCAAAATATAGAACAAGCTGGGTCACCTTCCAGAGGGATGTGCGCCTCTCGCATCCTGGTTACTTGTTCCTTCGTTTCCTCTAAGTCGTGGTAACCCCATCTATAAGGGGAAATGAGAGGAGGCTTCAAACACAGTTGTACGAAACCGAACGACCTGCAAAGATGGAACCCGAAGCCCCAAATGGGCTGCCAAGCAGGAAAGCCAACAATCTCTCCATATTGTTCGATGACGCTGTTTGGCGTGGGTCCAGAGAAAAAGTAGAAATCCAACACGCCTCCAATCATCCTGTATTCTATCAGTGATACTTTAGAACCGGCAGGTGTGACGAGAAGTATGTCTCCTCCGGCAGCACTATAAAAAACGGAAGTCTCAAACTATACAAGTATTGCATCGAATAGTATACCTGAGCAAGAAAACACCGTGAGAATGAGACCTGTTCGTCGCTGGATCGACTCGGTGCTCCAAGTACATGGGATGTGACCCATACCTAAATAAAGTCTGTCAGTTAAAGTAGTGTTTGTAATAGAAGGCATACGAACACATTCTCGTCCACGGGGTCAGCAACATCACGCGCCCACATCGTCTGGATAGTACCGCGGGGCACCCCAATGCTTCTCCTGAAACCAGAGCTCGCTACAACCTCTCCGAGACCATATATATTAGTATCAAGTGGAAGAGAAGAACTCAACTGGAACGAGGATTAGTTTGAATACTGGTGACGTAGACGATGTATGTTACTTGAAGGTACTGGTCCTCAAACACAAGCGGGAAGCCGTCCAACGTGATGCTAGTGTCTGATACTGCAACAGGCCCCATGGGAGCTTTAGGGAAAGAACTGATCCTGGTGTCAAAAAGTGGGGCAGCCATAGGTTGAGACCTTCGGGTGATCCAGAATGCAAATGGTGAGTGATCGTAGTTGAATACCAAATCAGAGCTTTGTTTGAACGAATTCGTGGGTGGGGCTGGACGCTCGATGACAGACTGAGGGATGGTGTACTGTTTGTCATCGGTATCAAAGATATTGACATGAAGACTATGGGAATCTCAATTGAGAGCCAACAACGGGGTGGCATTGAGCAGAACGTACCGAGTCTCACTCTCGTACGTGACTTGAACTGTCAGGTTTGAGATGTCGCGTCCAAACACATTGCACGCGGGCCCAGCCAGACTTAGTTGAGCCGTAAGTCCTGTTGATCTTTGTTCCAGAGAACCAAGTACATATCCTGAGTATGTCAAAATAAAGTCCAACCCATAGACAAATGGGAGGTACCAGAGCAGCTCGAAACGTTTAAGGAATGAACGGCGGATGCAAGTTGATGTTGAAGTGGTGAATATTCGCTGGGTGTGGCATAGGAAAACGGAAGTAAAAAAACCGTCACATAGCTGCCAGCGAGGAGCAGAGCCGTAGTAGAAAACTCGATTGGACCAAGCATCGCTTGGGCGGCGGATTGACTTCAAGGATAGGGGTACATACGGTACCCTTTTAAAAGTTTCATCAGTTTTAGTCGCCACCTGGTCAAATTATGTCAATTATTCCCTGACCCTTACACAAACTCCCGTTTCTGATGAACCTCCGATATATGTCAACCTTGAGGCTTGAACGGGCTAACGAATCTTTGAAAATCAACGAGGCCCGCTTGAAATTGAAAACGAGGCGTTAATTTATTGGTCACTGAAGGTGGCGTCTTCTCCTAAGAATATTGAGTGACGAGTCATTGAGATCCGGTGTCACAGAAACGAACCTTAGCTTTGACAAAAACTAGCCCAAGCTGGAGGTTCAAGTGGCCGTCCGCATACAAAAGGCGTCAGTATCACTGAGGAGAAGGCGCTCCGTCCAACCCCCATTACGGTATTCAACATTTCACGGAGTGGGAAACGTGGCATAAGTTGTCAAAGGAGCAATCAAGAGAACCTGAAGTTGACGGTTAGCCAGCGATTTCTCGCAACTACACTGGGGAGAATAACCGTTTTATACTTACAAATTATCATTGGACGTTGAATGATGAAGAGAGCAAAAATTCGCTAAATTTTCTCAATCCGGATCATTTACTCTGATATTGTTACTGTACGTAATTTTGTATTTTTGGGCGACTACACCTAATTCTTGCTCGTAACACTTCTAATTTTGTCAATACATGCTTAATCTGGTTTTTTTTAAAAGGGTATATTTTTAATTTGCTCGCCAGACATACAGTACAACGGGCGTGACGAAAGTGTGACGGCTGACGAGCCTTTTCTGACTTTTCAATGTTAACTCGATCATGTGACACACCTTTCACCGCAAATTTGCTCACGTCAAACAAAGTCCGGAACTCTGGCTGACTCGATTGACAATGAATCGTCGTAGAAAGTCATCCATTGACCAAGACATTACCGTAGTCAAAGCCCAACTCGACATCTTACGCAGGCGCGAAGCAGAGTATCAGACACTCTTGGGCGGTATCCGGAGGCTCATGGACACCGTCCATGATGAGAGAGTGGTACTCGAAGCGAAGGAAAAACGCCTAGATGCTCAGAAGAAACCTATCAACTGGCTTCCGACCGAAATTCTAGTGGATATATTTGTGGAGTGCACTACACTCCGGGGTCGTGATGATCAGGCCTTTTGCATCGATGGCGTGCAATATCACTCACCAATGGTCATCTCCCATGTGTGCCAACGTTGGCGCTGCGTAGCGCTCGCCACCCCCCGCCTTTGGTCTCAGATTTCCTTTCAAGATCACTCGTGGAACCCACGCCGGGGTCGAATTTTTACGGCTCGATCCCGGGGCGCTTTGTTGGATCTTCGGTACTCCAGCTCTACGGATATCACGCTTAGCAAAGAAGCTAAGCTTGTGGATCAGCTCCTTACCGAGTTGGTCGCCGATGTCCCCCGTATCCGCTCCCTGGTTTTCCAATGCAAAGCTCCACAATCCCTAGAAATGGTGATCAAGATGTTGGTCTGTCCAGACCATAAGTTTTCCCAGCTACAGTCTCTCGACCTCTGTGCTATAATTCCAGGTCCTGCTTACTCGAATACTATACCCCTCCTGTCGAGGGACCATCTCAATGATACTCCAGTCGAGCGAGCAGAGGGCGAGGGCGATTCTGCTCGGGGATGGAGCGGATTGCGCCATCTTGTTCTGGAAGAAGTCCCCCTTCTAAATCTTCCAAAATACTTCCTAGTTAATCTTAGATCACTGGTCCTCGTGTTCTGCCCTCGGAAAAACTTACCGATGAGAAGAACAGCATACCTTTTGAAAATGTCGTGCATCTGTCAATTCCTCTCTCTTACCCCCCGTTTGGAAGAGCTTACCCTTGACAATATTGTGCCTTTCTTCGACGTCATGCTTTCAAAAGACGCTGGTGGCCTCCCACCTGATGAGGAATCCCATTTGGTACCAACGCCTCCTGTAAGGCTCGATCATCTGAAGACTATTGATTGGAGTTATCCGTATGCTGCAGATGTCCACCGATTTATGTCATTTCTTGACGTTCCAAGATTGGTAAAGCTTGACCTCCAAGTGGAGGAGCTTCCTCCCAAGCGAAGCGACATGCTTCTTTGGCGAGGATATCAAAGCACGTCTCCTCCGGCGAGTTTAGCCTTACCAAGCGTCGTAGATTTCCCATCACTCCGTGACCTTAGTCTCCAATGCGCTGGCGAAGAGCCTGCCGTTGCAGTCGTGCGGAAATTCACCTTCCCAGTTCTGGAAAAAATCGAGTTGGCTAACGTCGACACCGCGGCACAGTCGCTACAGGGTGGAGAGATATCTCTACCCATCTTGCCGCGGCTGGAATCCATACTCCGCGATCCTCGATTACCCCATTTGACCCACCTGACCTTATCCCGCTTCACCATCTCACCGGAGTACGGAAGGGCGGACGCAGTGTTGGGTTACATGCCTGTCCTCATCTCCCTCTCTCTTGATGCATGTGGAAGAGTGGGAAGGTTACTGAAGGGGCTGGAGGAGAAGATCGTCGGACCCATTAAGCCCCAACCACCGGGGGATACTCCGACCAGGCCTAGGCGTGGCGTCAAGGTTTGCCCTCGACTTGAGGCCTTGTCGTTTTGGGGCTGCCATGATCTGGAATTCGCAAGCGTGCTCGCTGTTGTACGATCCAGGAATAGGCCCGATGTCCGCGATGCTGAGGAGACCCCCAAAATTCCGGGTAGCCCCAAAAATAAAGCGGCAAGCCCTGTCACGGGGGTATCGGGAAGGGGAAAAGGGGTGGAGAAGACAGAGGAAGTCGCGATGGGGAGGCAGATTAGACCTCTTCGGAAGCTTCAGGTACAAAGCGCCCCAGCTCAGGTATTTTGGGGAACGTTCGCCCCATCAAGCAATATAGTGTCGACACTTATTGCCGCACAGGAGGCCTTCCAGCCAGCACACATAGCGTATATCCGTATCAAGGACTGTAAACTCGTCACCGAGGCAGACGCGCTTTCGTTAAAAGACCTCGCTGTCGCAGATATGATGTGGACAAGCTCATAAATTAACACTTTTAGATGGCATTGATCGGAATGACGACGTTAAGCGTGCTAGTGTGTAGACTAGTAATATTCTGTGCCTCCTTGGTACCCCATATTCAATTCTTTTTTTCTTTCTTCAAAGCATTTCGACAATCAGAAATTGAAAAAATAAAATTAGAACTGAAGTTTTGACGGTCCCAACTTAATCTTGAGCTCTTATTGTCCATTCTAGACAAGAACACCGCAGCATCTGTGAGCTCACAAACGGAACCTTGTGACTCAAAACCAGGGTACTGGCGGGCGATCGCGATCAAGGGCTGAGTCCGAAGACTAACTGAATAATACTAGTCCTCGCCAAGATTTAGACTCTACATATGACATTTGTGATATCGGTACTTGTAACTACAAAAGGATCTAATTGTTTGGTATCTACACAACTTCCCAGACGCTTCCATGTTCCGAGTGTAGACGCTGGGCGGGAGCAACGGGTCAACGAACTTCTACGAGTGGCCGACTAAAAACCTACCCACCTCCGGAGGTATATCCAAATTCGCCAATGCATCCAAAACACCCTGTAATGAAAATTACAGCCTGAATTTCCTGCTGGCCATAAATACGCTTACTTGACCTGTCCAATTTTCCAGCTCTCTAACTTCCTCTGGGGTAATAAAATCCTGAGATGTACGTGAGGCAAAAACCATCTGAGCAGCAGCAGCTCTAATGACGGAGTTCGGTGACGCTAGTAAGACGGGAGGGACTGTGGATATCGGCGTCGAGGGTAAGGACAGAACTGGCCTGACTGGTCCAGTCGTGAGTGGAGTCGTTTGCGTTGTCGAGGGTGTGGTCCAGCCACCCCAACATCTAGCCAAATGATACAAGTGGAAGGTTTCCATCTTTGTGCCGTGCGAGTGAATGGGTAAAAAACAAAATTTACCACCGGTGAATAAAAGAATGTAGAACGAACCCAAAAGGCTGACCTCTAGTGTTGCTAAATCTTCGATCTCCGTTTGTAATTGTTCAATAAGATCGGAATTGTGATCTGGGAATGAAGTTTGCCTCCCTTGAGAGGAATAGAAGCTAGAAAAGAAAACGGCGCTTTCAATACCTGTTTCGGTCCAGGCTTGCAACAAACCTATCAGCGGACGCGTTAACTATTCCCGCAAGAATAACCGCCTTTGACGCGGCGGGCTTCGCAGCAGCGAGAGCCTTATGGACCTTCAAAAATTAGGGAAAAAAACATTGAGTTCTCTGACACCAAGGATATCTGGAGTTTAGTTACTTCCTGGTGGAGGGTCGGATCAGCAGAGACCTAAAGGCAGCAAATTTGAACCCTAGAGCGCGAATGACATGAACGCTCAACCTACTGGCTTGCTTGTTCTGTAGGCAACCTCATCGCATTTTCCTGGATTTGTAAAATCGAAATCGACGTTGCGATGGATGGAGACACTGGCCCTCGGAATCACTACAGATCCCACAGGTGCGTCAACCAGCGCACCACAAGATCCGAGCCTTCCGAAAAAAATTAATTTAGCCAGGAATATAATGATACGCAGCTAAACGGGATGAAGGACCTTACGATAGCCATATCTCCGCTCAGACACTCCCTTACTTCTCGTACAAAGAAATCCATGTTTGGGCTTCCCATCCCTATACTTACAACGGATATAGGCACCGACTTATAACGACCAGTTATCGTCAAAAATCCGCGCTCGGAGGAGAGTGCAAATGGTTGGGGGGTGTCATTAAGAAAAGCGGCGATCGCTTTCGCTCTGGAAGGAGAACCAACCGTTATCTGTCGGGACGTTTGAAATAAGCTCTATGGGACTTCCAGTGGCAGATCCCAAAACTTACGATACGATTGGCAACCTCGCCGGGGCGCAATCCTAGGTGATAAACCCGCAGATCTGCGGTTCGTGGAAAATCTAGAATTTCGTGTAAATTATACTCTTGTGAACTACGGAAGCTGGCAGGGTATCTCACTAGCGTCTGTCAGGGTATCCTTCATGGTATTCCACCGTAAGCAGGGTCAACGAGCCTCGATGGTGGTAGTGGGGAAGCGGCAACGGAAGGGAGTTGATTTGGAGATGAGTGAGTGTGACGATGTGACTTCATCACCTTTTCTTCGGCTTTTCATTTCTTTTCCGAGTTCACCGCACCTGTAGCCAATTAATTGCCTTCAAGCCTCAAGGCTCCAAGCTCATGGCTTTTGCTACCCCGTGCAGGACGTACAACACTTCCTCATGAACCTTAACGTGACAGCCGTCCTGGAACAGGATTGATAGCGTGGTCATGCTCAGCGTTCACTTTCATAAAGTAAATTTAACAAGTCCAAACACTCCCCTTCGAAGCCGATTAAAGAGAAGAAGACTGACAGGAACCCTGCAAGTTCTCTTTCTTTCTGCCTTACGAGGAAGATACATTTGTTTGTTTTTTGTCAAATCTGCCATGATCGAATTTCTTATTGTCTTCCGCTACTTCCAGTCAGTCAGTCAACAGGTCAACACTTCGGTACGCCTGGCTTCTCGCCTGCTTAATTTGGATGATCGTCGAACATAATTGTTCCCAGCCGCTGAGCAGGAAAATACTCGTAACATTGGCATGTTCCATGAGCGGCTTTGTTTACGAGAACCAGACGTCACTTGTCAGCCCAACGTAGAACCACTGACTGTCAAAACTGTTTCGCCGATCTTGGGCAGTCTCTAAAAGTATCTGACGTATCATCATCCTCTTTTCCCATTTACTGAACTAAGAGTGCGCTAGAAATGGGGTTGTGCGCCACACGGCAACTTATATGACGACGAGCTCCCGATGAACCCAGCCGCCACCTTGACTCGGGTCTAACTGATGTCGCCTTGATGTGTTTGACACTACGCAAAGGTTTTTAGCTATTGCTTTTTGCCGTCAGGGGGTTATCTATCTCCCATTCTGACTACTTCCCTAAGCCGTCAGGCTTCAGCGTGCCATCCACTTGTGCTTGTACAATTTCTATTTGGGCCGTCGTGACCTATCTATGGACCATGACCTTGGCTCGTCATCGACTCATCCCTTCGCCTTGCCCATCCACGCGAAGCCAATAGCGTGAGCGGCTGAGCGCAAGGTCCTGACTTGGATATTTTCTCACGGAATTCCGGCCATAAACGTCGTTCATTATGATCGGTAGGACACTTGACAACATATGCCATTGCCACGTCAAATGAATTAGGGTTGCATCCAGCTTTCCACCTACAGTCGAAACCCCCATAACCCATACCGTTCGGTGGACGATCCGAGCTATGGCTTATCAGGGGTTATGGGTTCCAGGAGGTAGGCCAAAAAAAGTGCTCAAAAAATCGTCAAAAAAAAGAAAAATTCAGGGATCAGATATTCATTGCTCCGCTATCCTACTACTTGTATTTTATACCAATTAAGTAGTAATTCTATGTCAGGTCGAAAAAGTCAGTTAAAACGCTATTTTTCATAGTTCTGGTTTCATCAAGACGAAGCTGCCTTGTAAAAGTACCCAGGATGGCTTCCATCTTGCGTGCGATGGGATCATTCATGTCGTCAGTGTACTTGCCAATTGTCGAGATGGCTTTCAGGACGTCACGTCGGGTTGGAGGAGGTTCGTGGGAAGTATTGATGTCGTCGTCGACATCGTCGCCACCGTTAATCTCGATGTTCTCGCGTGCAGCGACGGCATCCATAACTGATTGATATATATGCCTCGAGATTATCAATAACACGTTGCTCGTCAACAACATTTGCTTCATGATCTAACCAATGCTCGTCATCTGCCGAGATGGTCTCTTTTCGAGCAAGCTTTGCTTCCAAGGCATCTTTGCGTTCTTTGATCTTTTTTGAGAATTTGGTGAGGCCTTTCTTGAGTATTTCAAGAGGTTTTTGGGCCATAGTAGAGGGGATGAGCTCAGGAAATTGTATTAAATTATTCATTTTCGAACTTCCGAACAACCATTGTGGGCGCATCATAGTTATATTGGCCTGGTAAAATTTTACTTCTATAAATATCTTGGGCGCTACGCTAATTTAGACCCTGAAACCTATGGGTTTTGCCCCCCAAGGGCTATGGGTTACGGGTTATCGCGGACTTATGGGTTATGGTGTGCAAATCCCCGCCCACCAACTTGGTGGACCCAAAAAGGCATGGGATTTCAGGGGTTATGGGTTATCAGAAGCATGGGTTATGGGGGTTTCGACTGTATCTCTCGATCATTTGGATGATGTAGATGAGGGATACTCCCGTTCTCCGTCAAACTACTCTGTTCTTTGATCCCACAGTTATTTGAGGCATTTGTTGATTCATGCTGAACTTACAGTGGACAGGCTCATCCCCAACTCATCCCGCGAATATTTTGCTGCTGGGGATGTTCGGCCTACGTCTAACACATTTCCGCTGTGTTCGGGGCCGCGATCGCACAGCTTTCTGCTTGATCAAAGACAAGCTTTTTACTCTTCGCAAGTTACACCTGTCATGACTCCTGAGGCCGCATAAGCGATGGCGGCCTTTCCTCTTCGAAATCTTCACGTGTTCTGATTCAGAAGTACTTTGCGGAACATGCACGATGCGAAAATGAGCCCATGTCTTCTCAAGTTGCTTGGGAATTTCCGAGGCAGCAGATCCAGATTTAATGATAGATCGGACTGTAAATCGGGAAAAAAAATCTGCAGGTGTTCAGGGATATACAGGTTTTTAAAGTCCGACGATGTGACTATTTGGAGGTATTTGCTGAAGACCTCAACTCTTGAACAATACGACATGAAAGAAATTCTTCCAATCAAGGTTTTGAAGAAGGTAAGGACTCTACAATTGGCTCCAGTGGAAAAATAGCAGGTGTTGAACGTCACGAGGAATCCTTAGATTCGGGGAATTTGGTCATCTTCGGCCCAAGCCGAATGAGGTATCCAAATTCCAAGTTCCGAGGGGGATAGAAGGTCAAAATAGGCAAGGAACTAGACCTTAGCATGTCCAAATTTCTTTGGAAAAGATTCGACGTTTGACTACCCGCTGACGGTGCCTGTGAGCCAGCGTTGCAAGGGTTCATCAAGTGGTGTCAAGGGTGAACCAGATTTGCTTTTCGATCAAACTGGTTTTGTTCGCCCGATAGCATCCTTCCTGGGACAGTACGTCAACAGACGCTATGGGGTGAAAGAACAGAGGGTGTAGTTGTCCAGAAAATGCAAGGCTTTGCAGCACCTCATAAACTTCAGTGTTACTGTTACCCGCGTCTCGTTCCGCCGTCATCTTGATCTGAGACTCGCGCCCGTGCCGATCAACCCCGCAATAGGATAGCTACTTGTCCTTCGCCCTCCCACCTCGCAAGGTCCATTCTCACAGATTCTTTTGTTTCCTCGTACAAGTTGCGCAGGCCTCCTTCGCAGTCGTCTATGAGCCACTTCAACGTCGGTTATGCCCACTCTCTACCCCCGCTATCCGTAGAAGGGGGCCATAGCTTCCGTCCATCCTTTGATAATGAAAGACACGACGAGCAGGGCTCTCTTTCTGGGTCAGAGGATGGGAATTACGCGCTCTACCCAGACGTTCTCAAAGCTGAAGTGGAAACGGAAGGTTCGTCTCATTCCAGTTAGGCGTCTCGGTATTGAATAGCTCTTCTCAGAGGATGCCAATGCTGCCTTGACCTCGCAAACCCTCAATGCAGACGGCACTCCAAAACGTCCCATGAATGCTTTTATGATATTTGCTCGACGGCGGCGGCCCCAAGTTTCCTCCGAGAACCAATCCATGCGAACGGGAGAGATCAGTAAAATATTGAGCAAAGAGTGGAACACTATGCCAGGGGTGACTACCTAGAATTTTTCCGACGCCTATCACACTTATCCATTCTTAGCATGAAAAACAATTCTACCTCGACCAGGCGAAACATTTAAAAGAGACATTCAATACAAGATACCCTGATTACGTGTATCGTCGTCGACCTAACAACTCTCGCAAGCGGCGACGCACTGACAGCCACATACGATCTGTCGACAATCCACACCCTATGGATCATGCAGACGATTATGTCGCTGACCTCAGGGAACTCTCACCTACTGAATGCGAAGAATCATCTCATGGCGAGACCCCCAGTCTATCGTCCTTTTCACGCCCCTCGCATGATGTATCCCAGAGTTATGGGGAGAAATACGGTTCCAGTAGATCTCGTTCATCTGTTCATCCCTACTCTCCCTCTGATTCCTTCCGATCCAACGGTGCCCACGAGCCCCGGCTGCCATATGTCTCACCGCAAAATTCTGAACGCCTTAGTTCCAGTCTAGGATCAACAGCGTCCCTTTCATCCCCTCGCCTTACACAACCCGCTCAGCCTACCTTGCAATATCCTTACGGTCCACCCGGTCAAGGTCAATCGTCTCTGTACCACGCCGAGCATCCGGAACCACGTGAGACATGGACAGCTAGAGTCGAGCGAGGGCCGTCGTCCTGGTTCGGTGGTACCCGTGAACGCTCATTAACTTCTATAGGCGGCCAAAAAACCCAGTCTTATTCAGCTTCGGCGGGTCCAGGCTCATGGCCACCTTCAGCATCGTCTTCCATGTCTGCATCCAGTTCATCGACACCACAGACGACCCACTACGCATTCCCTACTCTGACATCGCCATTTTATCCGAATCAACCTCAGCCTACCTTTCAGCCAGCTAGCACCACCTCTACATCACACTCGAGCGCTTCAACTCATTACGATACAACTCACATTCCACCAGGTTCGATGTCAAGGGATTTTGATAACCGCGGATACGGGTCGTCTCCCTCGGCCAGCCCTGCAGCTGCATATCCCTCTGGGCAAAGTCGCGATCCCCTCCCCTATCCTCAGCGAAGTGGTTCCCGAGGACTTCCGTCCGTTCACGCGATGTCAGGTTACGTACCCCCACCCCCACCATCCTCTTCAGGTTCTGGCTCAGCCAATCCTACTGGGTCACAGGGCTATTGGACGAGGTGAAAAAATAGGCGGCTTTTACAATAGTGCTAGCCTTACGCAGAGCGGTCATGCAGGCCAGGTATGTAGATGGCTGTCTATATTATCATTTCTTGCCACGCTATACTTTTGCATTCGATTTTCTCTAATCTTGTAGCTTACAATGCTGTTACCTTACAATTCGTTCTCAATGCTCCATTTTCCGTCTTCCGCATTTTTGTTGTGCTCTGTACGCGTCATTAAAGGGTAATTAGTTGTTGTGTATACACCCCACCTGTGAGATCGAATTTAGACGTCAACGTGATTGAATGCCGGCGGTAATAAGATGCGTATTTGAAATTTCTGATCACTGCGGAGGCCCCACTTTCGGCCATTGGCACCCTACCCTTACTCTCCAGAGCCAGGACCATTGATCACGCACGTGAATTCTCTGCAACAATGCGACAAATAGCTAGGCCTACAGGCTGGTGTTAATAAATCGAGTCGTTTCAAGTGGACGAGTCGAATATATTTTCAACACGGCCCCCCTCACCAGCAGCTGAGGTAGCAATTGTACTCCAAAAAAAAAAAAAACTCCAGGACGGTTCCTTTTGTGAACTCGAGATCTAAAAGAACGCCCCACCAGCTAGCGAGGATACACACATGGGATGGCATGCGCCAATACCATAAAGGTCCGGTTAATCGGGTAATGATTACCGGTCGCATGCAGAACTTAGATTACCGTTAACATTCATCTTGCACAACTATACCATGACACATTCAGCCTACGTGACGCCTATCGTGGATTCTACTTCAGTTTTTCGGGCTGACATCTTCAAAGGAAAGGTTCTATTTTGCACTGGTGGAGGATCTGGGATATGTCGCGGCATGACAGAGGCTATGGCGAGTACTTGAGTCGGTGATCTCTCTCTGCGGTCCTGACAAGCCAGTTTCGCTACTCAAGATGCGGCACGGTGCCTCCGCCACCATCGTCGGACGCAAGTACGTGGCCGGTCTTCTTGTGGGGCCAATGTACTCACCTCATGACTAGACTCGATCGCCTCACGCAAGCAGCGGAGGAACTCGGGAAAGCTACTGGTCAGACGTGCATCCCTGCTCAAGCAGACGTAAGGGATCCGACCTCCTTGAGGGAGGCTGTCTCCCAAACCATTGAGAAGTTCGGTAAAATCGACTATGTCATCTGTGGTAAGCGGCATGTGTTCGTGTCCGTCAGAAACCGATATATTTTTGCTTAGGCGCAGCAGGCAATTTCTTGGCGCCTATTTCCGAAATGTCCGAGAACGCGTTCAAGACCGTGATGGAGATCGACACTGTAAGTGGTCCCTCGGAGCATTCAGTTTCGTACCTCACGTCCTCGAACACCGCAATATGTAGATTGGCACATTCAATACAATTAAAGCCACGATCAACTACGTCCGAGCCGCGAAAGGGGCCTATATCCACGTTAGCGCTACATTACATTACAATGGTGCGTACTCTTGTTCGTACAATTGGCACGCGGATGTCCTAAATGAAATTTACCGTAGGAACTCCGTTCCAAGTGCACGTTTCAGCTGCAAAGGCCGGTGTAGACGCATTATCAGCCGTCCTCGCGGTAGAAGAAGGTCCACACGGCGTTCGATCCAATGTGATTGCGCCTGGACCCATATCAGGTACTGAAGGCATGGATCGGTTGTCACCGAAAAGTGCAACTGGGTGGAAACCAGCATACCCTGCGGGTCGTCTGGGTGATATCAAAGATATCGCAAACGCCACCGTCTTTTTGTTTAGCAATGCGGCGTCGTACATCACCGGCCAAGTCCTGCCAGTTGATGGTGGTGCGGAACATTTGCGTTCACAATTCGTTCCATACCCACAAGGAGTCCTCGACCCACATAGCATTTCACATATGATTAAACCCAAACTGTGAAAATCGAGAAGATTGCACGTGTCGTAATCCTGCTGTATACCAGTGAAACCGCGTGGAATATAATCTAGAGTGCACTTAGTACATACTTACAGCCACATCGAGCGAAGAAGCCTAACCCCAACGATACCGCTCGCCTTTGATATATCCCAAGGCGGGAATACACCATGGAAAGTACAACATATCAAACTTTCTTCCTGACACCCACCGGAGGTGATCAAACGCCTTGTCGCATCTAAAAATTATCAGAACCAAATCATGTTCCGTTTGTAACATGCATGATTCAGCCTCGGAGTAAACCTTGGATTGATGGACCCGCGTGATTGTTGATAGCAGGAGACGTGGCCCATCTGCTCATGCTTCAGAGGCCAGACATGTAAACGCGCGATTGTGTTGCCGAAAGGCTTCCGTTACCTGTGCAACGCTGTACATGTGGACTCGGTGTACAGAGATATACGGTCACTGACGGTTATTAGCTTCTCTCTCTACGGCAGGTCTACGGCCATTACTTGAAGACCGGCCTCGTCACCCCATGGTATGTAAAAAGATCAAGGGACATCTGATGTCTCGGGCTGCTGTGTCGCTAAGCTCCAAATTCGGGGATCCTACAGAGGAGAGAAATTAGTCGAGAAAAGGAAAAGTGAAGGGAATGTCGACGCGCTCTCGCCACAGGGCTTATCTTGTCATCAGAGATAGCTATGAAAAATCCTGCAGAAATCGTTCCCTGCACCCGACGTTATACCGAGCTTTCGCAAAAAGTAACTGCGATCGAATAATAATATATGATGTCAATGATGGAGGCCACAGTCGAGAGGCTGGATGAGTTTCGAGTCATCACTGCATGAAGTAAATCTCCCATAACATAGGAGACCTGATTGCAGGGTCTAAGGGTCCCCAAAGAAAAGGCATAAGCCCGCTCAAACTACGCTTGCTTGGGCTTTCTGGTGACTAGCGCCGACTCCTGGGAGCACAGGCGCTGACTCGGGTGCAGATCTAAATGATAGTTACCTTATTCGAGTGCTGATTGTCAACGTGACCGACCTTGATGGAAGGAAACAACCTCGTGCGTGCTTGGGTCCAGTTGAGGTCTAACCTAGATTGTAAGCATGAAACGTGGTGTGCTGTGGGTCACGTATTTCAACGAGCCAGCTCACGACATTGCGGGCACCTAAAGTTTGGAACCCCATCTTGGTCTTAAAATTAAACGTGGTGCTATCTCGGGTGGCTGCACTCACCAAAGGAACATCGTGACCACAGAAAGAAAACGCCACAGCCATTAGCCCACTGAGACGCCAGCTCTTTGAGTATTCTGGGGTGATTTTGAAAGTGGAAAGGTTGGAGCCAGCGAAATAAGTGGGACATTCGCAATGTCCTCCCCGAACGATATCATGTCTAGGTAAGTGCGCAAAAGTGATATGCCATTGAGGCCGCCCAGAGCTTAGCTCAGGGGAAGCACCGCGCAAGAAATACGGAAAACACAGGGGCAGGCTTCCTTACGTGTTACCTTTCAAAATCGACGCAGCTGCACATCTTCAACATAAACGCATAGTACTTATTCCTCAAGCCTAAATGCTGGAATAAACACCCCATCTAAGCTTGGAAACGGGGTCCTACCTTCAATGGTGCCGCGTAAGAACCACATAGACCAGCCTGTGGGACCTCGAGAAAAAAAGGCAAAAGCAGAGAAATCCAGATCGTGTTCAAGCCGCGTTGCAGAATTGAATAAATTAATGAAAGTGCTGTTGGGCACCGGACAGATGTAGACGATCGCATAAGTGTACTTTGAGTGGTGATCGTGAATAGTTTACGTAGTGGGCGTAATGCCATACAAAGGGGTGGCTTGCCGCTGGGGTCCCAATGAGCGTCATAGCAAAAGACGAGAAAGAACACACGCCACACCTGTGCCAACTGGTGCTGAGAGTTTTCACGCTGGAATCATCATTTCGCCCCATGTCCGCACCGCGACGATACCTCCGATGAACATCCCAATGCCAGTCAACAAACTGATATTCCCGGGCAGCTTTTCGGGCGCCAAAACTTCGGTGCGTATGAATCTATTGCAATTCATCACACTTGAAATTTTAAGGTGACCAGAGACAAACCTTGAGAATGAAGACTCGTTGGGGTCGTTTAACCTTCGCTGTTGAGGATGAGGAATATACGCTGGTTGAGCTGAGGGTGCTGAACGACGAGTCATCGTTGAAATTAGTCAACAGTGAGGAGTTCAGGAAGATGTTTTTCTTGTTGGGAGAATTCAAACTCAGAATTACGTAAGCGAAGTCTGAGTCATGCGTCTGGTTCTCCGCACCCACACAATAAACGATTCCATCACATCAAACCAACTACTTTCTAGCCAGCGTATTTTCACGGAATAGCTAGCATCCTGCTCCGAACCAGCCGTACTTCCTGCTACCTACCTCTGAATATCTAGTATATCCGAGGGTATGCCGTCGCGGACCGGTTGATCGTTAGCCTTCAGTTTATCCAATGCCTCCTCAGCCCAGGACTTGCCAATTGTTTCCCGGGAAATTTTCCCTTGCAAAGATAAATGTTTGGTTGATTTCCTGTGAATCGTGGCAGCTCATTGATCCACTGGTACAGTCATCCACCGGCCTGTGTTACACCACCACTGAATATCTTCCGCAACACTTGACGTACGCGAGCCTGAACATACACTTCAATGTGGAAAGTCCTGAGATGCTGTCGGGAAAGGTATTCTTGAAACCGAGCCATAATCCTTCGACATCCTGGAATAGAGGTGGATGTGAGACGTCGGCCAACACTACGGAATGATCAAATCCCCGGGTAAATCAAAGGGGAGTTTTCCAACGGGAATGCCAAATCTAAGTCTTTTTAGTAGCAAAAACCGACAAGACGTCACGGCGACACTACGCCAATACTGTGAGGCCAAAACGAGCAGCCTCAGGACTTCATAAGTGGGTTTGCTAACCCAGTATCCAATGGCGCACGCCGAGAAAACACTCAGTACTGATTGTAAGAGGACTATCTTTTGTTCAATTAAGCTAGTGATTCAGCTGATAGCTTGAAGTAATCCTTTATGAGTTTTCGCAGTTGACGTTACCTCATCAAGATTCGACTCGACAATCATCGGTTTCATGGGTTTATTGGAGAAACGGTTACCCATTTACAACCACGATCGATGAAGACCCCTCATACAATTGTGAGGCATTTTCCATGCCCGCGTAGCGGGAATAATCCTTGCAGCCTACTACGTTGTACTGGCGTGTTGAGCGAGTTATACTCAACCTTTAGCTAATGCAATCCACCCAGCATTACGAGGTCCCTCATCGGAGACCTCTGGACCAAATGTTCCAGGGTTTCCACACTACTTTTTGTAGCACGATCGAGGAGCGGCTGACAAACGTCTCAGCGTGCAGATCTCTTGATGTCGTTGTCACGTGATGGCGTCCACAACGCGTCGTTCGGGACCCCCGTGACGTCAACACGTCCATCGAAACCGATGACAAAAATTCAACTGCGCCGAACTCAATTGCCAACCTTTTTATAGCTAGCCATCGCCGTCACTGGGACGGTATCTCAGACTCGCCATGTTGCTCCCATATATCTGAGAAATCACCCCACTCGCCCCAACTCATCCCCTTACCTACCCCCAGGAAAGTGGCTGGCCGTCTCTCTGCCAAAAGAAATTTTACCTTGCGCCCTTGATTATGCGTCTCTCGTTCCTTCCGGTTTCCCTCGTTCTACCGTTAGCATTTCTCCTTCCCCAAGCCACCGCCCAGGAGAGTCAAAATGCGACGTTCATCGAGGCTTTCCTTAATGAACTGACCTCATTGGGTTTTAATCAACTAGCCAACGTCACTATAGTGATAAATAAGACGGCTGTTGGCCAGCAACTCCTCTCTCAACTTTCAAATCGCACGTTTACTATCTTTGCGCCTACCGACGCTGCACGTAAGTGTTTCGCATGTCTCTGACACCTGTCTCATGTCATTTTGGCAGTCGCAAATCTGTCTTCGGACGTGGTCAATAACGTTACGACTCTCGCGGATGTCATCTCCTACCACTTCATAGAAGGATTGTTCCAGAATGTGTCTTTCGTCAATACCTCCGCTAGCGCGAGCGGAAGCAGCAGCAGCGCATCGGCTTCTTCTGCCTCCACAAGTTCTTCTTCATCTATCAGCGCTTCCATCGCGACTGCGACGGTCACTGTTTCCTCCCGCGCTCTAAGTGACGTCAATTCCAGCATTCCGCAACTCTTTGCTGGGGTGTTTCCCAACGTTACACTTGGCCGTACGTTGCTGAATGATACAAACATAGTTCATCTGGAGGGAAATAAGAGCCAGGTGTTAGCTTGGACGAGGAGCGGTGACAACGGAAACGTTACCATCCTAAATCAGCTGTAAGTCTTTTTTCTTGATTCACTCCCCAATTTTTTCTCTCCCTCTTGTCTTCCAACCCCTTTAATCCAAGTATTCACACCGAGACTAACGGGTCCAGGGCTAACGATACCTCCAGCGAAAACATCACCGTCTCGAACGCTGTGGTGTTTGAGAATCTATTTATCAACAGCATAAATGCCGTCCTCATCCCACCGGGGAACCTCACTACTGCAGTCACCGCCATTAATGCAACAGCGTTCGGGACACTCATATCTTCAGTGAAAGTAGCGGAGCCGAATGGCACGAATGTCTCTGCAATCGAATTCTTGCAGGGTGCACAAGGAATTACCATCTTCGCGCCAAACAACGACGCCTTCAGCCAGGCGATCAACTCCTCGATCGCGTCTATCAATGCGTCTACCCTAGTCGACCTTATTTCAAATCATGTACGCAGTACTTTCCCTGTGCAAAATTTTTATCTAATGATCTCGTTAGTACATCAACGGTACCACCCTGTATTCTCCACTCATCCAGGACATTGCCGCCAACTCCTCGGTTTTCAATTCAACCACATTCAACGCCACTTCCGCAGCGGGAGAGCCCTTCACCTTCATTGCGAACTCCTCTGGCACTTTCGTCAATGGAGGGAACGGAACTTCGGCGCAAATAGTCCGACCAGACGTTCTTCTCGATAATGGGGTTCTGCACATTATCGACCAAGTCCTTTTCAACGAGGCAACAAATGCGACAGCCGCTTCTGAGGCGTGAGTTTTTTATCGCTTTCTTTTTTACCCCCTGCTTTTAACACTTCTTGGTGTCTAGATTTAGCGCGGCATCGTCACTCGCGGCCATTAGTACGACCGAAACCTTACCTATCGGTTTTACCTCCAGTTCTGCGACCTCCGAGTCAACGTCGGCTGCTGTCTCATCGGAGTCCTCCATTGTCTCAAGTTCGACGACCTCTACCTCCGCCTCCGCCACTGCTTCATCGTTCGTCCTTGCTTCAGGTTCTAAACAAACTGGGGCCAGCTTCGGATTAGCCTTCACTTTTGTTCTAATTTTCGGATCGGGAGCTTGGTTGTTGGCGTAACGCATAGGAAATAATTTGTCCACATCCCACTCTCTTCTCGGCGATAGCTACAGCAGACTAACCGCATCTTCCTTTATTTAAATATAGACGAGAACAAAAATACGAGTGTAGATAGCGTCTTCAAAATAAATTCTCAAGTACACGATCTCCTACTATCTGCTCGTGGTCAATTCTACGGCGGTTGACTCGGAAGGCGATTTCTTTTCTGTTTTCTCTACCAGCCAGGGCAAAACATGGCAGCTTTAGCTGCTATTTCTTTGACGCGGCAAACTCACTTTTTGTAACGTTTCTGGTGTACTAGCCGTCATAAAAACATGACGAAAATGGAAGGGGAAATACTGCAAAAATGTCAATTTTTATCAGGACTTCGGCTCAGCCTGAGTCCTCTCGAATGGCCAGATCTAGCCTCAGGCAATTTTTTTCTAGTGCCCTATTTATGCATTTTTCGCTTCCCCGAGCATGATTCTAAGACTTTTGCGTGAATTTAAAAAATATGGGAATGATTTAAACTCTAAAAAAGAGAACTTGAAGGCTCTGTTACGTTTTACACGACTTCTCTTGGATTGAACTGTGAGATTGCGTTCTTTATGTAAATATTTTACAACCAAGTGGCTAATTTATATTGCGGAGTGAGTTATCATCGTGACAACCAATTTTATTCGGCTGAATCTCGTGTTAACCTAATTCATGGATATGCTTTTCAAACCTCTTCAAGTTATTGAAGACTGGGCTGGTATATAACATTCCTTGCTTCTAATATGTGCTGCCTTCCAAAAGGAGTATTTATATGACCTCCCTCAGATGCTTGATCCTCGGCCGAATAAAAGTTTCCGGGTATGCCTTGGCACTGTCTGGATGAATTTTTTTTTGCCAAATGTGCTATGTTTTGCGACTAAAAAGCCACATGCGAAAAATAAAAGCTCCATCTTGCCGGAACCACTTCCTGAGTTATTTTGCAGACTTATATATTTGAGATTTGAACTTACGTAGAAGGAAGAGGAGGAGAATTTTTGGAAAACTCCCGTCATCAATCCAATCGTGTGCATTGTACCGGTATTTATTTAAGTCATCAAGGCATCGATTTTGAAATTTCGGTTACTGTGCGAGACGCGTAAACGGTCTAGCGTCATTGAGCTGGAGCGGACCACTTAGCCATCCGACAAAGGACCGAACGACCATTTGTGATAGTGACCACATTTTCTGAATGAGATTTTTTCGAGTTCCCTTTGTCTAATCAAGGTCCCGAAGAGGGGTATTGTAGCATATCAAGGCCTGGAAATATAACAATCAGCAGTATTTTATATGTAAAATGGAAATATTGTGAATGCGAAATTTTTGAAAAAATCATGGAGACGGCCACCGGGCCAATGATCATGAAGACCACGTATTTGGACTCCGACAAACTCCGCTCGAACTTTGTCCACAAATTATACCACCTTTTCTTTGTTCTTCCTCGCCGTCCACAATGTCGTCCAACCTCAATATCACTGGCTCGAACATCACGGCGCCGACGCCCCAAAATACGCCCTTGAACCAGGCACCTATCGCCCTGGGTCTTTCAAGACCAACGGTCCCAGACATCACTGAAGATAACGAGCAAGATGATGGAGATGGGGCAGACGTTGATCTCGGCGCAGTGCAAAACCAGATGATCGGCATGGTTCACGGAAGGCTTGCTGAACTTGTTGGCAAGAGTTCCGGGTACATCGAGAGTCTTCCTGTCGAGGTAAAGCTCAACATCGAGGGGCTCAAGGGTATCCAGGTCAAGCAAAACGAGCTGCAGAATCAGTATAAGCGCGAGTGTCTCGAGCTCGAGAAGAAGGTAAGGTTCGATTGCCTTTGATCCGTACTTCCTGCCAACCCGCTCTTGCAGTACCTTGGCCTCCAAAAACCTTTGTACGATCGCCGACATGCGATCATTTCCGGTACCGCTCAACCCACGAGGGAGGAGCTCGATAATGGCGAGAAATACTCCAAAGAGGACGAAGAGTATACCCCCTTGCCGAAAGACGTCACCCCCTCATCTGAGGGTATTCCTCACTTCTGGCTCACCGCACTCCGAAATCATATCGCCCTCTCCGAGCTGATCACAGATCGCGACGTGGATGCCCTCAAACACCTTGTCGATGTTCAGCTCGCATATCTCGACGACAAGTCAGGCAAGCCAGGCTTCAAGATCCTCTTCATCTTCAGCGCCAACGACTTCTTCGAGAACGATGTCCTCGAGAAGACTTATCTCTACCAAGAAGAGGTCGGATATTCGGGTGATTTCGTCTACGATCGCGCCATCGGCTCCGAAATCAGGTGGAAAGAGGACAAAGATCTCACAAAGGA
Source organism: Laccaria amethystina LaAM-08-1 (assembly GCA_000827195.1). Lineage (NCBI taxonomy): Eukaryota > Fungi > Basidiomycota > Agaricomycetes > Agaricales > Hydnangiaceae > Laccaria > Laccaria amethystina. The sequence goes on along the minus strand of KN838618.1, from coordinate 86,945 downwards.
GTTTGAGATCAAGAAGCAGCGGAACAAGAGTCTGTCTTTTCTTTTTATACCATTCCTGCCACTTCCACTTATTGCCGTTAGACACCAACCGCACGCGTCTCGTTCGCAAGGCGAAGCCCACAGAGTCCTTCTTCAACTTCTTCACTCCTCCCATTCCGCCATCCGAAGAGGCTATTGAGAATGGTGACTTTGAGGATGATGAACTGGAAGAGATCGAGGAGAAACTCGAGTTAGACTACCAGATCGGCGAGGACATCAAGGAAAAGGTACTTTTCTTTGCCACTCGACTCAACATCAGATTCTTACTCCCTCTAGATCATTCCCCGAGCAGTCGATTTCTTTACCGGAAAAGCGCTAGAGTACGAAGGCCTCGACGATGACGAGGATGATGAGTTTGAAGATTTAGATGACGAGGATGATGACGGGCAGTTTGATGATGATGTATGTTCTGCTACCTCATTTATGCTGCTTAACCTGATTTCCACCTAGGTTTCGGAATCGGACAACGATGTCCCTGTTCGTCGCCGCGGCCCACCAAAAGGCCGCGGAGGCGCCCCTGCAAACCCGTCGAATGTTAATCCGGAAGAGTGCAAGCAGCAGTAAGCTCGCTGCTGCTTACCCAAGCCCATCGCTCCCTCAATCGACGCACACATAAGTGCCCAACATTATCCGGCCATTTGTTGCCCCACTACCACTCGCCTCCGTTCTTGTTCAACCATGCTTCTCACCCTGGCGATTCCCTGTCATAACGGTTCTCCAAACTATCATCCATCATCCACCTTATCACTGAAACCAGACTGACACCGCCTTCCTCCAATTTATGCACGCTCCCACCGTCATTCATTGCTTTTCTGTTTCTGTTGCTTTCCACTTGCGTAAATCTCAGACCTTTCCAAACAATTTACTTACGCTGCTGCCCCTTGTCATATATATACACTACCATACGTATTACATGAAGCTCTGTCCGACCGAAACTCCCTCCCTCTTGTATTTTCTATCTCTTTCAAATCTTTCTTAGGGAAGGGTGTGGGTTTGAAATATCACTGTGGGAAGCAAATGCACCCAACTGCGGTGTGACATCACTGATTCCGGCTTTTTAGCGCTTGGATGCGGTGCACGTGCTGAAGTGTGAACAATCACTTCAAAATAAACACTTGGAACAAGCGAATGTCGACACACTAATTTGAATACACCCAATTTGACTGCTAGCCCAAGCACCACATGTGAGTGTCTCCAAATCATTTAAACCCTCAACGTTCAACCCCCACGTCTCATGGCGCGTTGCAGGAAAACGACAAAGGAGTTCTGTCATTGCCACTGCCCAACATGCGGCAAAAACCTCACTTGCAAAACACGACTCGCGCATTATCACAGGACTCAAGCAACTTTATAC
>KN838618.1:63171-84842 GCA_000827195.1 Laccaria amethystina LaAM-08-1 | reverse complement strand
GTAGATAAGTGTTTTGAAATTAGCGCATCACTTCATATAGGTGTGAAAAACACTTCAACCAAGTGTCTATGCACTTGGATCAAGCGTAAACGAAGCACTCAAATGGGGTGCAATCACTTCCCACAGTGATATGTTAGTGAATGTCTTCGTCGACCCGCAACGTTAGCGTTGTAAATGATATAGTAATAGCGTTATGCGATAGGATGCATCAATCTCGACTGATACGGCCCAGAATAATATGAATTGGGACGAAAGGTGTTCCATATAATATTTGCCCTATGGCCAGCCGATGTCATATGAACAACTCACAATGAGTCCTATTATCGGTATGGGGAACTGGTTGTTCCTCATTGGGACCGCTCCGGAATATACCTCTACCCCTACGTACCTACTTATAATGTTCGGACGAAATCGATGGAACTTTTCACAAAACATGCGAAGCTTCTAGAGGAATATACATTCTTCTCTCAAAGTGAAATTTCTCATTCAAATCTGGCCGCTCGCGCTCTTCTGTAGCTTGTTGGGTTTTCTGCCCGGAATACTCGACAAGACGAGAGCATTGGCACCCCGTTGCTGATTTGAACATGAAGATAGAAGTTACAGGCACTTTCACCTGTTAACACAACTTCACCTCCGCTAGATGTCGAATGAGTTTGCTAGAACGTTTAATTACCGGGACCACGTACTGACTGGCACGACTGACAAAGTGGTTGCATCAGAATATGTATAGCATAGCGTCGTCATGAACAACCTACAGCCCTTCATCCCAGACGAGTTTACCGCATCGTATGCGTCGTAAACTGGGTAATTTTGACAATGATTTCATGTGCTTGGTTTGGAATAGCATGTACCTTTGCCCGAAGCTTTATTTGGTTTATATGGTCGAGGTGTTATTATGCCATTTGTCGTTAAAACCTCCCCCTTGGCAATAGAGAGCCACGATGGATCAGCGGTTGACCGGTCTATGGGAGCTAAGCACTTTGTCAAAGAACTCGGCAAGTATTGCGACACTCGCCACATCTATATTTTGCTTGGACCCGATACTCCCGCAGGGCGTCTACTACGAAGGCCATGGGATTGTCGGCTACGCAACCTGGGTAGGGGCGCGTTAGAAACTGTAAGGGAGTGTTATCCTTCATCGGAGCGTCACTGTTCACAACAGCAAAAAGTTGCGACTTTGCAGAAGATACGAAAGACATGCCCTCTATTTTCAATAAGCAGGCTTTAACCGAAGCGACTGTATGGGGAGGTGCAATGACAAGTGCTTCAAAACGGCCCAGGGAGCTTTCACCTTTCTTGAAAGCCATCTTAGAAGGAATCTCCCCCTTAGTCGAATACAGGCGGTAGTAAACTGTCCAAAGAACATATATCCGTAAATTATTAATGGGCAGAAGTACTTAAGCATGGTCGGTCAACTTGCCATAACTGGGAGTCGATCGGACCTTAGGATCCTTAAGAAGGTTCTTTTGTTTCACAACGACCGACTTGTCCGAATGAACGACCAATGCCACTGGATCAAGCGCCGATAATCCTGGACCAGAAGGGCCAAAGAGGGATATTTGGGTGGCTTCGTCCATCGCTTTCCCGTCTGAGAGGGACGCAAACAAGCAGGATTGTGCGTTCTCTCGGACACCTTCGATATTACACAGATGACTTTTGAGCGACGCGACGGTGTGAGGCGGGGCAACAGATTTGGTGAGGATTCGGCTCTCGTTGGGGCTGTCAGTAGCAATCCCGCTGTCGTTTACATAATAGACACGGTAGTACACTTGACAATTGTTAGATGCAATGTAGTAAGGGGAGGCGGTTAAACTTGCAGTAACGATGCCCTTTCGCCTGTATTGTACCCCATAGACTCTGCGCGAATCGCGCGATATTGGTGTTTCCCTGAGGTCACTTAAGTTGATAAGAAATCCGGTATGATAATCGTACATACAGTTGCCCTCTGCACATTGTCTGCCTCAATGTCTTCAGGTTCATAGACGTCTAGACTGAGATCGGTCACGTTGCTACCATCGAGAATGGGGCTAGACATGACGCTATGAGGGTAAGTAGTAGGTCCAGTGCTTCTCGGCGTCTGTTTTGCCTCGAGGGACACTTATACAATACATATGCTGTGCTTGCTCCGATCACGGGGTAAAATTTGGCTTCTGAACATTACGAATATGCCGAAGGTTACAGGACCCTACAGGGCCCTGTCGTGAAAGAGTGAAATCCCCAACTTTTCTAAACGACGTATGCGCTCGCAGATAATATTAATGCTCGGATACTGCTTGGCTGTTTTCCCTTGAATGTAATCCTCATCAGGGGTGTGTGATTGGGTGTGATGCAATTTAATATTGCGGTTGCTGTCGTTGTAGGCGGGAAAGTCGGGTGCAATCGGAAGAGATGGCGAAATCAAAGCTGTTTGTATGGGAGAAGTGATCCTTCTACATAAAATTGCCCAGGAAGGAGCTGGAGGACGGTCGTCCGACAAAGGCAGTGGTGGCAAAAAAAGGGGCTCGTATTCAGATTTTGCCTTGAAATGGTTCCTAGCTTCCAAGGGAATCATCGGTCGCACAAGCAATTTTTGTAGGCGAAGGTCGTACATCCCTTTCGGCATGGTTTGTGGTAGCCAAAGGTAAACGGAAGTGAAAGCCTTGCAATCCTGCCAGACGCAGCACTAACAATGGAAGCACCCACATTACGATGAACATTGCCCGCTTGTGAGGTTGTGAGGGTCCGGAAGAAAAGAGTTGGACGGAGTCAGCGACGATGATGATTCGTATCATGAGCAGCTATTTGATTACGCTCCGTGTTTGCTGCCGGCTAGTATGACTTAACAAAGTAAGGGATGGCTCCAGGCGGTGGCTTTTCGTCTGTGCCAACTGGACTGATATGGCTGACCCTATCTCTGACAATCCGAGTCCTCCGAGGTAGAGTCCTTAAACCTGTCGTGTTGGGTATAGCAGTACACTGTGGATGGCGATGGGTTAGAGCTTTACACACTAAAGATTGGTTCTGACCTACCAACATGGGGCACTCATGATGTACCTACCAAGCTCTCTGGTCACTGACTGCAAAATCTATGTTGCCTACTTGTCGAATGCTACATGTCTGCCTGTCGGGACCAGGACCTTGAGGTTATGGCCACGGAAGAGAGCTTAGACTTTGCGCTCTGCAGCGAGTTTGTCCAGTCCTTGTTTGGAAAGTACTCCGACGACGGGAACTCTTTGCTGGTGACAAGCCGATATGGCTTTGTCTTCTGCAGGTCAGAATGCCTTGCTTGGGGCGCGGCCAAGTCACCATTGCTGCTCGGGTAGTACACTGCTTCATTGTCTGCGCTCGCGGAGTCCAGGGGTCTGTGCGCCGGCAGGTCTGACTTCCGGCACGCTGCTAAGAAAAGGCGGACATGGAGCCTGAGTATGCCCGATTGACCATGAAGTCGAGCTAGCCTGTGTGGCTGAAAGGACGAAGGGGGCAAGAAGACGACGAGTTGAGGCATGCCCGGAGTAGGCAAGAAGTTCAACGCCTCTATGTTGACGAAAGCATTAAGGTCGTTTGGGGGTGATTGCCATGCGATTGAATACCAGAATAGACGCGTTTTGGGTGTTGAAACCGTCTGCACCGACCTGGGGGAACGATCAAGAATCATACTTCGGCCATTTGAATGAGGTGTCGGACCACAACCTTCAATCTTCCGGCGCCTTATCGAAGGAGCCTTCCTCCGATTCCGTTACTCGCGTGATAGAAGCAGGCTTGATACCTGGCAATATTTCTGGCAGGCTTTCATACTGGCCTGGAGAATGAAGAGGAGGGAGTAGACACATGAGCCGCGAAACGATTGTTCGGAGTCCGCCGAAACTATTCAACCCAAGGAATTTCCAACCACAGAAGTCGAAAAGATTTTGTACTTGCTTACTGCTAGAGACTGAATAACAGACGAGGGATTTTCATACATCACCAGTACAGTTGAGTATAGTATTCCCTCAAACGAAACCATATAATTCTCTATCAATGCAATGTTCGGACAAGATACATAGATCCCCTCCCAATCAAGCGCGAATCATGCAGTGGCTTCCGCAGGAACTTCGGCTTGAGGTGTGAGGCGGACCGCGTGCCTTCGGAAAGTGGGGCTGAAGTCGGGGGTCGCGGAGTGTGCGGTGACGCGGTTGTCCTAGAGGAAGCAGGACATCAGCGATCCGAGAGGCGGGTGGAGAGGCGAAGAACGGGTGAAAGCGGAAAGGAGGGTCACTCACCCAAACAACGACGGTGCCAGGTTTGTAAGTCGCTCTGATGTGGAAGTCGGCACCTTTGGCAAGGTGATCAAAGAGGAACTTGAGGAGGTACTCGGACTCTTCCTCCTTGAATCCGACGATGCGTTTAGTGAATCCTTGGTTGACGTATAGCGCCTTCTCGCCCGTAACGGGATGAACTCGAACGAGCGGGTGCTGAGGGTAGAATTAGCACCATACACATGTAGGTGAGGAAAAAGGGGGGTATACCTCGGTCTCGATGGGTTCTCTGCGGACGGGACCATTACGGCGCCGGGAAAACTCTGCTTGAGGAACGGCGGTATGGACCGCACGCAGGCCCTCAAGGCGTTTCTTGAACTCGGGCGACAGGCGGTTGTAGGCTTCGACTGGGGAGAGGAACAACGTGTCGCCGCCAGTCTCGGGCTATAAAGCAAAGTTAGCCCCTTACAGTAAAATACTCAGAACGTGCCGGACCTGATCCAGGATGAAGAAGAATGTGGTGCCAGGCGGCTGCTTCTCGTAGGAAACGTCCGAGTGCCAACTGGTGTGGTTGATCCTGTCTCCGCCCAGATACTCCTGGAATCTGTCGTGTTGCGCATCACGATACACTGTGAATGACGTGGCTTAGAGTTTCGCTGATAGAAAGATCGATTGTGCACTTACCAACGTGGAACTCTGGGTAGCCTTTCACGTTGCCTGACGTGGGGTGCTTCTGAATAGGTCCAAAGTGCCTATTAAGCTCTCTCATCAGCGTCGGTCAGGAATTCTATAAGTCTGTGTATCCACCTGGCGATTTCAATCTGCCTGTCGGGAGAAAGGTCCTTGAAGTCTTGGTCACGGAAAAGAAGGACCTTGCGCTCGGCAGCGAACAATGCAAGTTCGTCCAGTCCTTCCTTGGACAGTTCGGAGATCTGGACTCCGGTGACTTCAGTCCCGAGGTATGGGCTTATGTGCTGGACTTTGACGTCGGGGTTAAGAAGATTCGGCTTCGCTGGATTGGCGCGCGTGCCGGGGTCAACGTGGTCTATGGGAAGGTTTAGAAACATCGCAATCGTTTTGAGTATGTGAGGAAATTACCGAACAATTCGATTGGGGGGAATTTCTCGTCGTCGTCGTAGTAGGGGTAGTAAAATGGGTGTGAGGGACCCTGCCAGCAAAAAATCAGTCACATCGACGAAGAGGGAAAGTAAAACGTACATCAACTTTCGTGATGACTTTCTGGACAGTCTGGGTTGTAACAGGCACGAGTTGAGCAACGGAGGGGGCCATAGCAATGTGTGAAGAGGATTTCCAGAGACGAGAGCAAACTTGTGGTCTTTCAAGTTCGTCCTGGCCAGCTTTTATACCCATATACGATGCGTGCCGACGAGCATGCCATCCTGAAGCAATATGTGCACTTGAGCGCGCAATCAAGAGAAGGAATAACAGCGGCGTATCAAGCACGCCTTAAGCGGGTATCTAAATGTCTTTTTCAGCGTTAGGACGTCAAATGGTGATATTCCTGCCTTTGAAATAGGCCATTTCGATTATTAACGCACCAAATGACGCACTCGGAAGTCGTGATTGCGCGAGGAAACCTCTCCACTTCCAGGTACGAGTCGGCTAGACTTCCGTGCTCGTAATTCCATTCGTGTGGTCATATCTTGCTCTGATTGGCTCCCCAGGCGCGATGCCGACGCGATACTTTTGAGCAGAGAAGTGGAAAGTTGAAATATATTTGTTTGGTTCAAATTCAAGCTTAGCACGTGACCGATCCTCACTTTGATTCGTACATCTATGAGTGAAATTGCTGGGCAAGGTGCTGGGTAGTCAAGCCAGGTCTGCCAGAAATATTATCCATCACGCTTCGGCGGGTTATGAATGGGTTTATATTTTAATAGTCTTAAAAGTTCACCTGCGATCTTGGCTCTGGTCTGCTACCATTCCAGATCTTTAACAGCTCTGCTGGGTTATAATTCGATAACACTGCCAGTTGCACAGAAGATGGAACGATTGTCTTGAAGTAACTCTCTTGCCCGAACAACAGATAAATTAGCTGTTTCCCTGTCGTTTACCTGTTCATTGGACATCTGATCAGATCAATTTTCTGCAAATGTCAAGTCCGACGAAACGACTGGTCGCAAACTGGTCGTGTGGGGAGCCTCTCGGGCCTTCTGGAAAATATATCTTGCGAATTGAATGGTATATACTACGCGGAGCAGCGATGGCAAGGTTAACCGCAGTATTTGATTCATTCAGCTCCTTACGCCGTGCGTTCCTCTTCCTCTTCATGTTTTAAGATTACCCCCATATTTTCCACTTCATGGTCAGACTCTCAATTGGATGTCGGGCCCCTATTCACGCATCTAAAACACGTCCTGCATTTATCTTCCACACGTGTGTGTATACGCGGTGAGCGGTTACGTTCGAGCTAACGTTTTGGTGAGCTTGAGGTTTACGCTGACCGGAAGCTTTGGTAAAGTAAATTCCACGAGGTTGTGATCGCTTGCGATCTTTCGATCGAGAGATACGTTCATGTTAGATAAGAAATATATTGTTAAGATAAGTTGAATAAGACCCGTATATAAATTTTTATCTTTTGAGCTGCGGCGATATCACCGCAACAACGCTGCGCGTTATTGTTAAGAGTCAGACCAAACCAGACGGTTGTGTGACTCCTGGGTGTTCGATAAGACTTCGGTCCGCAGATGGTGTTGAAATCAAATCGTTAAGCGCGTGATCAGGATAAAAGAAGAGATAAGATTTCCAGTTGTCTCTGTGAGAGTTCCAGAGACAAACGGATGGGTAACTACAGTACAAGCCCTCGTATATATACTGTAGACTACGAAATAAATGGGGATAAGGGTAAAACACCCCAAGAAATAATCATTGTAAGGAATGTACCTGGAATCCGGAGATCGGGCGCATTGTGCATGCTCGCACAGCTACCCAATATTCCAACAGATGGAGCAAATTGTACTGAAATGGAACCGTAAGTGCGTACGAATATTCAAATCATTTTTCACGCTTACTCAATCTTGGAGTCGGACATATGTATGTGTCACGCCGAATCTAAAAATAAACTAAGATCAAAATAGACTCGCTTTTTTGCCACTGTTACATTTTTGTTTCGTTTTTTTTTGTGCTTTGCTGTAGATTCCTGTGCCAACAAGTCGGGTTTGATTCAAATTTAAGAGGAGAGACTACACTTGTCATTTCTTCGCCATCTATCAACTCTTTCGGTTAAGAATAAATGCAAGGTTCTTTGAAAAAGAGCTGCCACCGTGAGTATCACAGCTCAGCGCTCAGCGCTCAAAACTCCCATTGATACCCTCTTGACATTTGTCTGTCGACAGAGAACGTCGGACGGTTACGTTATCACCGACAATTGCGGCGCGTTGTGGAAGCAACATTCATTATTGTCAGACAATTTCCGAATACTTTTCTGAGGACAGCGATAATAACTCGTTGTTTGTCTTCAATGCGTTGTGTGACATCCTCAATCGAAATGCCACTCAAAGTTGCCACTAGACCTCAAAAGTATTTATTCATTTATTACCTTCTTTTTCAGCTTATTTCTACAACTCCTGTGTCACGTTGCTTTCGTTTCTTCGCTGCCGTTGTCGCAGTCTTGCGTTAACAAGCACCGCCAGAGCTCGATTTTCATAGTCGCGGCGATGTTTTTCACTAACGCCCTTCTACCTCTTGCAGTTGTCTCTGGAATTGATTCTGGTTAGGTTACGTCACTGTGTCAAATAAAGTAGTCCAGCATTGATAAAGTTGTTCTAAAGCCACCACAAGTTTAAATTCAAATCCAGACCGTAGCTTTTGGATTTAAGAAAGCCGGCGGCATTTTTGAGGTCGAGGCACGGCGTGTTCCTCGGAAAAACGATTATAACAATTTATTTACTATAGGTAAGCACTTAGATAGGATGAGTGGACAGGTTAAAGATTTGTGGAAACAACATACGACAGACCGTTCCCGCAAACATTTGACCCTCATATACAACATGAATAAAGCCCCAAAATTGCGTCAGTCAGCCGCTGAAACTGACTGATGAAAATACCAGTCAACGGGGACCTGAGCAAGCATCTCACGATCTCAATCCATTCATCGGCTCGCGGGAAGTCGCTTCTCTGATCGTTCTTCGCACCTGTATAATCTTGAGTACTTTTTCCAGCCTTGATACTACTAGGGCGTTTCTCCAACGTTAGATCCAGAAATTAGGAAGAGCGCAAATCAAACCGAGAAGGAAATGTGCTGGCAAAGTCGACTTCGTTTTAAAAAAGTGGCCTTTCGCGACAATCTGCTGTATTTCTCATATTGAAATAAGAAAGGGAGATTTATGCTACGCAAACGAACCTCGGTTACCTATCCAGACGGACGAGATCCGGGTAGCATAGAAATCTAACCCACAAAACGCAAAAAAAATAATCTTGCATAATGGAAGCGCGATGGAGATCTCGGACCTCGTTTAAAAGCAGGGATTCTAAATTCGTACGTGATACGAGCCTGTGTAGGTTTGCAAGGAATCGGTGGGTGAAATGTCGAAGTCGCCCACCAAAACTGAAGAAACTGAGGTTTCTTCTTGCTGGGTAAGCAGCCGAACTAGCCGGTTACGGTCAAGCCTTACCAAGAAAGACGCGGTGACTTCCTGGGGAATAAAAACGGATTTTAAATGTTGTAAACGTCGGCTTATAACGAAGCAGGCGTTATAACCTGGTGGCCAACGAGTGGCTGGGGCCAGTAATATTTCAACCCCTTCCCACTCAACTAAATAAACTATTATGCTCATTTTGCGAAATGGCGATGAAAATTCGAGGTAAAATCTCCCCCCGAATGCTAGGTGATTTTTACTCGTCTTTCACAGATGACTTCCGCCACTGTGGTATTTAGGCCCAGAAATAGGATGTGACGGTGAGTTCGCGTTCAAGCGTCGATTCAACCTTGGGAGGCGAACCCGGAAGATTGAATTCCTGTGGTAAATCAAAGTTAAGATTCAAACTCTATAATTCCATACGCAGTTTCTTTTCCTCTTTGTGCCAACAGATGATATGGTTTGTATTGCCGGACGGCCGGTGACCACTCCTTATTTGCCAAGTTTTGATCGAAGCGCGTATTCCGAATCTGGATCAAACGTGAATGGCAAGAATGAGCTCTCAACGCCGTACGAGTCTCTACCTTTTAAGAAAAATGGAGTTAAATAATAACTCCTACTGGTGTTCAAATTTGGATAATGGGAAAAAAAAAAGTTCACTGGAGGCTTCAATCCCTGCGAAGTTACGGAAATTTCGAAGAAAAGAATTCAGATGAACGGATACCTAGTGGTCGCTTTTCGAGGTGGGGGGAAGAGTAGGTGCCCCTTCTACCCTAAAGAAACGCCGCAGTTGACAGATTGCAGGACTGACAAATTTATTTCATTGTCATCAGTCATTCATTCATGCACCCATGTTCAATGGAGCGAAAGATATGATTTTGTTTAAAGCATATGAGATGGAACTTACAAATTTTGTGTGACGGTAAAACCAAAAACGTCCCGAGGAGGTTGAATTTGTCAGCAAGATCTAATTTAGTTGCCGCGGCTCTGAAAGTGACCAGAAATAGCACTGGTGTGTTTTCTTCCGTTACTGCTTGGGCATTCAGTTCATCCTCGAGCTCGTTCTTCAAACGCGCCAAAATATTTGCTAAAGACAGCATTTCTCGTTGATGCACGCCATTCCAAAGAGAATGATTGATTGATGGCACTCAAAAGTCAGGCGCCTGTTGAGGTAAACGAGGGCTCCATGAGCTTCCGTCCTCCGTAGCTCCTTTTTCTCTCGGACGGACACTCGATCATTATATAGATCGGTGGCTTCCGGAGGCTCGGCCCCTGCAACCTGAACATACACTTACATCAGGCGCTGTCAAAGCCAAAACCCCACGTTTTAATTCAATGCCCTACTCACCGTTTTCATAAAGTTCTCCTCTCTCTTTTCCCCCTGCACCACAACCCAAAACTCTGGGATGGCTTTTCAGCTCCTCGACGATCTATCCGCATCGCTGCAGTATGAGAACCTCTACCCACGCTCATACTCCTCTTCTGGCCCGCAGGACAAAATTCCATCCAGCGTCGAACTTCCCCCCTCCGGGTACACACCTCACAACTCAAATCAGCACTCATCGGCATCCCGCCACGGCACTGAATTTATCAAGGGTGAATGTGGTGAGAATCGCCCCTTTGACCATTACGCAGTCAACTCGCACGGCCATCACGCCTTGTATCCAGTTGGACGGCCCCAAATAGACAACGTACCTCGTTGTGTTCCCCACCACAGCCATTCACCACAGAGCTGGCCGCCCTATGAAGGCACAACCATGGGTATGTCGGTGCTGTATGATTCATTCCCTAGCCCCTCTCCATTTCCGCCGCCCCGTCTCTCACCACCCCCACTTCCCGTGAACGGCGGACTGCAACATGCGAGGACTTTAGCAGGATCTCTAGATCCAGCAACTGGTATATTCTATCGTACTCCGGAGCATCCACGACTGCGAACAGCACAGGCATGCGAAAAATGCCGAACAAGGAAGGCCAAAGTAAGGTGGATCTTCTGCGAAGATCTTCGCTGACTGTTCTTCCTATCGACAGTGCAGCGGGGAGCACCCGTCTTGCAAACGTTGCGCCACCAGAGGCCTTATCTGTGAATACGCTAAAGAGGGGCGAGTGCGTGGGCCGAATAAACCGAAGTCGAAGACGAGTGTGTCAGCTCAAGCTGAAGAAGCCGGTCCCGATTCTCGGGGCAGAACGTTGAGTACGAACAGCAGCGCAGACTCAGATCATAAAGATGCCATTCCAGCAGCCATGAATGCCACACGCAAACAACAAGGAGCCCCTGGTTCCTCCCAACACCGTCACTCGCTCTCATTAGGGGAACATAGGCGCAGTCGACCTCGACCCCCTAACCTGCAACTAGAGACATCTTCGAATAATTTCAGACTTGAGCGGCCTTTGACGAGTGATTTCCAAGAAAGGGAGCAGAGATCGCACACGAGTTATCAGCAACAGCCTGGCTCTATTAGGAAGCTGCCCCCCAGACTATCAGACTCGGAACGAGATGCATTTCTGTCGTTGCAGGCGCCATATAGAGGAGTGGTCTCATCCTCTCCTATATCCACGAGTAAACGGTCTGACAGTAGATCTCACCCGAGACCAAGAGAACACCCTCCTTTGTTTACACCATCCCCTTTTCACGAGCGTGGTCGAGATCATTGTTTCAGGGTCCAGGATGAACCCTCGATGACGTGAGTTGTTCTCAACTCCCCTTGAGCAATTTTCTCATTGCTTTGAAAAGCGACTCGCAGTTGATTTTTGAAGAAACTTCGCCGCCCGCGAGCGCTAGCAGAAGTACAAGTACCCTTGGATCTCCTATGGAGTTGTCTTCGTCTATTGCGCATTACAACGCTCGCGGTGAGCGCATCAACTTCAGTCTCGACGCTCTGCAGGGTATAGGGCCAGGACCGGCGGGCGGGCAGGTACCATTAGACCCGTTTTGGTTTGAGATGCACGCAAACCCTCGATACGGCAACCAGATCCCCGGGGGAGGTGGGATGGATAGCCAGGGGAACGGTAGCAGCCCGTATCAAGGTCTGCCGGGGCAGGCAACAAGGGAAACCCTGGGGAGCCAAGATATTTCGTCAGCAACTCCGCCAGGAGATCCGCACAGCGCCGCAGGATCTACTGCTGCTCACCTCGCGGTGCATTACCCTCAATTGCATCTCCAAATCTGCTGAAGGGAAATAAAATAGACGCTCCTATTCTCTTCTTTTCCCCCGTGTTTGATTTTTCCGTTGCCCGACGGGTCGCGCCACAGGTCGTCAGCACTGTATTATTATGTATCGGCGGCGCCGACCGACATTCTTTCCTGTTCTATGTCTTCTCGCAACGGGGTCTATTTTCGTCGAACCCACCACCTTCATTAGAGTACGGATGATAACTCGGACATGAACTTTAGCTACCTATTTGGCATTAGGCCGAGGTTTCGGCTTTACACTCTCATTAATTTTCGCTTTAGAATTGAGGAAATATTCGCCCTGGGAGGTTGGGTTGAGTAATAAAATTTTGGCTGGGAAAAGCGATTTACTTTATCAAAAAGCACACTGCTGACGAGAATCTCGCAGCGATGGAGGAAACAGCTGTTGGTACTATCCTTCGCCACTGAGTCAATGACGCTCCAAGCTTGGAGCAAGACACTCTTTTCAGTAGTGCTTCGTCCTAAAACCATCATGATAAGTTCTGCTTCTCGTCGATTTGAGGATTTTGGACCTGATACTGCGAGGAATAATACGTGTGGGGGTGATCTGTGACAGAAGACCGACCCACCTGCAAATTAGCACCTGGCGTATCCCAATATAAGCCCTTCTTCGCTTTTTCCGGCGAATGGATCGATTTTCTTGGTAGTAAAAATCGTAGCACCAGGATTTCCAACTCGGTGTGCAATCCTGACAGAGATTGTGCGATTTGAGTGGCCTAAATGTTACCGATATGGCCGCAAAGGTTGATGAGTCCCGGACTCCGTGTGATTATGTGAGTGCACGATTTTGCCGGCGCGTGGAACTTGGATTAATTTTTACTGTTCGATTCTTTCCAAGATTAAGTTCTAGGAGGGTGGAAGGGTGAATGTAGGGCTCGAGGATTCCTCGTTGGCTGACTGTAAGCAAGTTCGCCGATCAATATTCTTTCTATTTCGTGACTTCTAGCCGTTGTAGGGACAGCCCATTGAGCGACTGAGCTGATGTCGGTGCCGCAAATTTCGGCGGCTCTGGTAATCAACGTAGCTGTTCAAGTCAATCCACAGTAAGACAAAACGATCCACCTCAGGAAAAACTGATGGGTCCTTTGTGCCCACTGCCCAAAGGATAATTGTCATGTCAGCGGCCTAGGAAGATGCGAGATGGAGGCTCATCTGCGTAATACGGCTGCTCCTGAGTTTAAACGGGGGACAGGAGTCGCCCTGTTCTTTCACATGAACAGTGCAAGCAGGTAATTCAGCAAGGAACTCCTGAGGGCGCGTGGCGAGATGGAAGTTTAACGATTCCTTGAGTATGAATTGGGGCAAAAGGCTTAGCGGTTACCAAGGTGAGCTGGGGGCCACAGAAGACAATTTATACTTACAGCAGTTCGACTTTGCCAGAGCCCAACTCAGGTGATCCAAGACCGACCGAGAGTTGAGAACTATGAATTGCAAGCCACCGGTCCGGTAGAACAACCTGTTGTCGTAGCTTATGAACTTGACCATTTTAGGCTAACCCCCTCCCGCCTGAGCGGGAGTAGCAGTCTCCCACTCTTGCCGCCAATGTACTACGCGGCCAGATGAGCAGCGGATGGAATATTAGAGGGGATGCCGTCGATGGAAGATTCCGGAAAACTCGTGAAACCTCCTAGAGGTGGGCAAGTCTTTGCTACTTTCCGTCTTCGAGGCGAGAAGAATTCGAAGAAGAGGCCTTTCCTCGTCACTTGTCAGACACTCTGGCTTGCTTCGGGCAAATGTTGAGCAATGTTGATGAGCGGAAAATCACGTGCACGACTCCGTGTATTCGCAAAACAAAATGGAAACTTTGGAAAGTTAACTGTGCGCAAGAAAAAAATCGAAGATGTCGTTTTGCATGACCCAATTTTTTCTTCTCCTCCTCCTTCATTTCAATGGCCTTTCCACGGGCATACGCAAGTACTTGTGACTTGCGCGCAAAAAAGTGCCAAAAGCGGATGCTTACAGAGTGCCAAGAGTCCAGGCAGCTTTTACATAAATTGTCGGTGATTCCTTCCATCAATGGCATTCATATGGGTTTCAGTGTCACTAGGTTCAACTGTTTTCATGGTAATTCGGCGGCCTTGTTACCGTCCACAGCCGTCCGTTGACATCGCCCCGGCGGACCTTTTATGTTTGATTTCAAAGGAGTAACCAATTACAAATATCTTTATGACCCTTCGAGGCTGCCGTCGTTCAAGGATGAAAGATTCCTGTCATTTTTATCCCATTTTGAGTCAAATTACGCGATCACAGCAGTTCGTGTAGCGCACTGCCGAATTTCGGGGAACGTACATAGGCCGTTGCTGTAGCCAACCACAGCCACTCTACCTGAACCTTTGTTTTCTCCGCCATCTTGAAAGCTTTCCTTTGGGTGAGTTATTTCCATGGATTGGATTTGATGACTGAAATCTCAAAAGTTTCGTTGGGAGAGTGGTAGAATAAGAAGACACCATAAACACGGTCCTAACGATGGTTCGCTTTGCTCCCACCTCCACCATGCTCCGTCTAGGCGCCCTAGCATCCTCGCTCCTCTTCATCCTCTCTCCTGTTTTAGCCGGGGTCATCACCTCTCCAACTGGCGTCAACGGTCAAACCTACGACTACATCGTCGTCGGCGGCGGTCTGGCTGGCTTAACCGTTGCAGGGCGGCTCGCAGAAAATCCCAAAATCACAGTATTGGTCATCGAAACGGGCGCAGACAATCGTCAAGATCCACGCGTTTACGACCTTTACAACTATGGACAAGCGTTTGGTAGCGAGATTATGACTTCTTGGCCTGCAGACCAAGGAAAACTTATTCTTGGGTAAGCGCTCAAGGTTGACTTTTTTGGGCGGGTGGCTGACCGTTTATACTTAGTGGCAAAACATTGGGCGGCGGATGTGAGTTCAATTTCCGTTCAGGGGTGTCCTTTTTCTTACCTGAGCCACAGCATCCATCAATGGAGGTGCTTACACTCGTGGGTTGGCTGCTCAGTATGACGCCTGGTCGACGCTGCTTGAACCATCGGAAGCAAGTGTAGGGTGGAATTGGCAAGGAATTTGGAACTATATGAAAAAGGTTGGCTTTACGACTTCATGACGTATGACATTCTCTGACACTTACTACCCCAAGTCCGAAACGTTCTCTGCACCCAACAGCCAACAGGCCGCCAGAGGAGCTCAATCCATCCCAGACTATCACGGATATACCGGCCCCGTTCAAATTACCTACCCCGATGCTATGTACGGCGGCCCACAACAATCCGCCTTTGTGAACACGATAGTCGGTCTGACGGGGATCAATCACTACAAGGATTTGAACGGTGGTACACCCAACTGCGTTTCAATCACTCCTTTCGTATGTTTACTCTCCCGATCCTCTCGTCACAGTGCTAACTCAGTGGGAATCATGTAGATGATGAACTGGCATGATAGCGATCACCGATCATCCTCAGCGACGGCATACCTATCTCCAGTCGAAAGTCAGCGCACAAACTGGATCACCCTTACAAATCACTTCGTAATTAAGCCCACCGAACACCCTCGTTTCCGTTTGCTCATTCCGTTCCCCAGGTCACCAAAATCAACTGGTCCAACTCCATCCTTCCATTGAGAGCAGTTGGAGTCGAGTTTGCGCCTGCGACGGGCGGTTCAACACGCTACACGGCACTCGCAAGAAAAGAGGTTATTTTGGCAGCGGGGGCCATTCAAGTGCGGAGCCCTCAATTGCTTTGTTGCTTACTCTCTTTGCTAACTGAGACGGCAGACGCCTGCCTTGCTTCAACTTTCTGGTATTGGCGACTCTGCCATCCTAGGGCCTCTGGGCATCACCACTCGAATCGACTTGAAAACCGTTGGCAAGAACCTCCAGGAACAGGTACGTCTTTCGCATTCTTTCTTTTCACCCAAACTAAGTACGAAACTTTTCTTAGGCAATGACTACCCACGGAGCTCGTAGCAATGGCTTTGACCTTGGGGGAAGAGGGCCCTCAGATGCGATCGCGTACCCTAATCTGTATCAGGTCATGGGCTCGCAGGCTAGCGCAACTGTTACGCACATTCAACAGTCTATCCCATCGTGGGCAGCTTCTCAGGCCGGCTCGGGTTTGTCGACAGCGGCTCTTCAGCAGATCTTCCAGGTTCAAGCTAACTTGATTATCAACAACAATGGTCTGTCTCTCACCGTTTACTGGTCGTTTCATTCTACTTATCTCCCTCTTAGCCCCAGTCATGGAACTCTTTTACGACACAGGATACCCTGAGTGAGCGATTCACCTGCTTTACTTCAATGGAACTATTCCTGACTTGTAACTCAGCACATTGGGCATCCTTGCGTGGAACTTGCTCCCCTTCAGTAGGGGCACCGTCCAAATCACTGTCAGTATGCTTACCCTCTATCCCTTATCCCCTCGCTCACTCACTCCCACATTAGAGCACAAACCCTTTCACCAAGCCCCAGGTCAAAGTCAATTACTACTCCGTCGACGTTGACCTCAACATCCAAGTCGCTGGTGCTCGCCTGGCACGCAAGATACTCACCACACCTCCTCTAAGGTCAGATTCCTCATGACTGCGCACGATTCGATTGACCTGATATTCTCTTCTCCCTAGTTCCCTCTCCACTGGGGAGAGCAGACCTGGAGGAGCCGTGCCCGACGGTCCTGACCGCGGCTCTGACCAAGCATGGAGATCTTGGATCCAGCAAGGAAACTTTGACTCTGTAGCTCATCCCGTCGGTACAGCCGCTATGATGAGGCGTACTCTTGGAGGTACACCTTCCTCCTCTTTCCCCTTCTATGCACGAGAGCTAAGGGGCCTTATTCTGATAGGTGTTGTCGATGCACAGCTGAAAGTGTACGATACTGCTAATGTCCGCGTTGTGGATGCCTCGGTTCTTCCTCTGCAAGTCAGCGCACATCTATCAGCTACGCTGTATGGTGTTGCTGAGAAAGCGGCGGACCTTATCAAAGCGGCGAACCCTTGATTCGACGATCTTGTTACGAATTTAATGCCTTGCTAACACTTCGATTTTGTACCTTACTGACGTAACCTACCTTTGTTTCTTTCTTGCTGTGCGTATCTTGGGGACAACGGTTTATTTTTGGACTTTGATTTTGCACCTCTACTTACATACTCGTTACGACTGTCGATAGCGTATTTACATGCGTAAAAGACAGAAATTGTGATGTAGAAAAACCCATTCAGACGAAGTTGCGTTGAGTTCAGCCATGGCGTACAAAGCGGCTTTGTCTCCGCTTTCGTCAAGAATAGACTTCCTTCTTTCTTGAGAAGTTCGTTTGGAGCCTCGAATTCGGCCTGAACGGAGTTTTGGTGAGTAGAATGTTTGAATACAATTCGGCCATTGTCCAGTACCACCTATACCCGTAACGTTGGTATGGCGAAGAAGGATTTGAAATCGACTTACGATTTTATCTGCGTCCATGATCGTCTGAAGTCGATGGGAAATGGTAAGAACCGTAACATCTGATGCAAGCTCGTTTCGTAATGTTGTCTGGATCACCGTATCGGTTTTATGATCTTGTGAAACGTTGGTCACACAGTCCATGAACCCCAGCCGTAACATACCAATTGAGGACGTTGCTAAGCCGAAGATGAACGATCGAAGTAAATAATCAAGAAAAGATGAATCCCACCTTCATCCACAATCAAAAGTTTGCTGCGTTGCAAAATCGCCTTCGTAAGGGCAATAATTTGACGCTGGCCAACTGAAATATTACTACCCCCGGTTGCGATATTGCTGTCAAGGGCCAGTCGGGCCTTGTCAGTGCTATCTTGTAGAGAGAATAGCCCATCAGATCGCAGAGAATCGTTGAGAGCCGCATCGCCGTGTTGTTCGAAGGGGTCTAAGTTTCTTCTGAGGGTTCCTGCGTCAGATAAATGTTAGACTGTTATTTAAGGTGCACAACAGCATACTTACCACTCAGCAGCTCGGGCTTGATGGTAGAAAGAATAAAGCCAACGCCGATTCAATAGAGAGAAAATGAACAGACCATTTGCGGAATGATTGTGATATTGGATCGGAGAGCGTCAAGGTAGATGGTGGATGTAGAAATATTGTCATATCGTAGTACATCTCCCTCCGTGACGATGCATCTCAACAATGAGAGAGCGAGTGAGCTCTGTAGAGCTTTTAGCAAGCATCCTGTCTGACTGGGAAACTAATCACCTTCCCACTGCCCGTCCTACCGACTAAAGATATCTTTGAGTACTTCTCCATGACATTCAAATTGCTTTCAGACGACTGACCAATTCCAACTCTCTCTCCAGATTTTACGTGGAAAGACAGACCGTGTAAAACTGTAGGACCCGTCTGAAAACTAATATTAAAATGTGGACTGAGCAATAGAATTTGCAACAGTCACCTTAGAATACCGGGCGGAGAGATTTTCGGCATGGAGTTCTCCGCTCGCGGGTCACGCGTTTCCGCTTCGGTGGGCTTGGCCTCCTGATCTATTTCAATATATGCCAACATACGCTCCAGACTATTCAGAAGTTCATTCGAGTCCAACAATCAGGAAAGGGTACGGAATCTCACCTATTGGCTTGAACCTCAAACAAGTTATATATTCACACACTCCAAAGTATCAATGAGCAGAGCTCGACGGCCATAGTAAGGGAGAATCCAGTGTTCGCAGCATTAATTGATGTGTAGTAAACCAGATATATGGCGAGTGAAGACGTAAAAGTTGCGCCCAAGGTGTCGATGCGAACTGATACCCAGCGATTTACGTTGTGAGACGCCATTGACAGCTTGATAAGACGGTCAATTCTTTTTTGGGACTCCAGCTTGAAAGCCTGCTGAGCACCATATGCTCGGATCGACGCTGAAATTTATCAGTATCTTCAATATGACGAGTAGAAAGGCTTAGCACTTAGGCCTGCAATGGCGGCACCAAAGTGACCTACTATTTTACATTTACGCTTTTATCAGGAACGTTTCAAAAATGAATGAATCCAGACTCACCTCATCTCTCATTTTAAAGACAATTGGGCCTTGAGGAATATGTGACCTATTGACATGCCAAGGATCCCAATCGATAAACCGGGCGCGATGAAGATAGGACTGAAAATAATTATTCCTTCAGGATTGGAAAGTAGGTTGGTCGTTGTCTCAACCAGTGCAATAAACATCCAAGGCAGACTACTGTCAATCGTTGCGATATCTTGGGTGCACCTAGTAATGATCCTTGATGTTGGTGTTTTATCGAGCCACCTAATAAATGGAATCGTTAGAAAGGCAATGACAACTCGAGGAAATCGCGAGGACCGAAGGGTGCTCCCAAGCATAGAATCAAATAACCGCGAGTTGATAGTTCTCGAGGACCTCAAAGTGCCCGAAACGTAAACAACAAATGAGAAAAAGTTCATCGTGACCTGTGTAACCAAGATGGCTGAATAAACGGAGAGGTCACTGAAGGGCAGTGATCAAGACCGAGGCAGGCCAGAGGCACCGTAATGACTTACTAAAAACACCCGGACTTTTCCTCCATGATGAATTTCGTATTGCGATCCCCAGTATCCAAGGAACCACGTCGAAAAAACAGTCATGTACTGCACTGCCAGGGTTCCACCTATCCAGACGCTGAAAAATAAAATGACATGTTTGCCTCCCAGAGCGCCCAAGAAAAGCTTAATAGCCTTCCAGCTGACATGACCATGCGCGACTTCTTCTGCGATAACAAGCTTGCCGGCAGTAGATTCTCCCTTCGTAGGGTGAAAGTTTTCAAATTGCATTTCAGCGACTGGCTCCTCTGATTCTAAGTTCAACGCGGCATTACTTTCGATTGCAGTAGATACGGTGTTTTCACTTGCGTACACCTGCCCATTCGGACCGACGGTGACTGAAAATCCGGCAATCGATGTCCACAAAGAAACGTCGTGAGTCTTCGCAACGAGTCAGATCTAGTGCGATACAGGAAGGATCGCAGTGACTTACCACCAATAGGACGGTTCGACCACGGATGAGATCTCCTCTCAGGCAATTGTTAACAATCCATTTGGACCTGATTGGCTCTGATTTATAGCGAAACCATAAGGGTAATGGAGTGGAACCCACGTATGAACGTCAAGCGCCGCAAGGACATCATCGAGCAGAATTATTTCAGCGCTGGAATAAACGGCTCTGGCAAGCGTAATCCGTGCCTGGGCAGTGTCAGCTATCGAGCAGCCGCATGCGCACCTTCTGTCCACCACTGGCAGCAAACTTAACACTCGTGGATATGTTCGCGCGGATAATTCAGCCTTACCTGAGTGTCAGACCCCTTTCACCGACCTCTGTTTCATCACCAGCCTCAAAAAGCTCGAGGTCACGTTCAAAAGCGCATTGCTTAATGACTGGAGAAACAATATTGAGATCACTGTTACAATTGCCTCCTGCATGGTTTTGCGTACCTTTATTGTAGCGGATCTCGTCGAACGGAGTGCCAAACAAAATATTATTCCTGATGGTTTCATTCTGGACCCAAGATTCCTGTGCGGCGTAAGCGACACCCCAGGAACGAAATGCATTTCTCCTAAATTACGCGATAAGGAATTAAGATCGCTCACGGACTTACGTGGGTGGAGCAGTTATAAGGTTTATCGTTCCTCGTCTGAAATAAAGGTCGCCTTCAATGCGGAGCTGGAAGGTGCGCCCAGATGGTGTGTGTATTCCGTCCTTAGGATTCAAAGACCACCTGAATTGAGCATCCTTAAATCCAAACGACTGAGCGTAGCTGCTTTCGCAACATGTCGAAGACTGCCATCGAGGAAAATACCTTTGACGCTATTACCACAGATATGATCAGCCAAAAAACATTGTTTAATCAAGTCGATTACAAACCGCTCAAACCCTCCTTCATGATCAGGGTGTGCGTCGCGAACGTCACAAGCATAGTGACGACAGGTGTCAAGAAGCTGAAAGGTGGGCTGTTAGTCCACTAATTCAAAATCCGTGAAACATGAACGTAGTTGATAATGCTTTCTACATCGATCAACACCTTCAAAATGTCCGGTAAAGCGCAAATTAGAGTGCACACGGGATTTACCTTTCTTTTCCAGATCTAATTTCATTCTTCCTCTAGCTTGTCTCTTATATGCTCTCTCATCTTTGCCTCCCATCCAAAAAGCTTGACCATGCGAAGGACGTTCACGGCTAAACAAAACAAAAGTCAGCTGTGATCACCTGTAGAAAATATAAACCTCCACCTTCGGTTACAGTTTGAACTCTCGCGTCAGTCTTGGGCGAAACGTGCTTTAGTTGACGCAAGGGACATCTGAGAAATAGAAAATCACCATTTCCTTTTTGTTGCCTGGACTTCTTGCATTAAACTAGCCACATAACCAGGAACGGGTATCAATAGTACGATGCTTGCAAGTCCTACAAATGCGCTTGGTGTTTTCAACACCACAGGCACCGCCTTTTGACGTGCCAGTGGGCCTTGAAGGGCCCTTCTTTTGATAGGGTGTAATGGGCCTTCGAGGCCCCGCCGACTTACCATATATATTATCCATTCGATCGAGATCTTAGCCGCTTCTAGCTTTGCAACCGCCACTGGCACTTTGGCACTCGCTGGCTGCTGTTGTCACTTGTCAGTTGCACTCGCTATCGTTGTTGGTTGCACTCGCAGTCAATATGAGTAGCTTTGTTTTTGAATGTTTGTATTTGAACGTTTCACCGTCGTGCCCACCACA
>KN838618.1:23213-44702 GCA_000827195.1 Laccaria amethystina LaAM-08-1 | reverse complement strand
AGCGCATGGTCAGGTTGCAGCCAACCCTCTTTTGGGCCTTTACCAGCCACCGCAAGCGCAATATGGTGGTCCGACGGTGAGGGGCTTGTATGTCGGTGTGCTTTACTGCAGTCTTGCGATTACAACCATCGATCTATGTTCATGCTTGGTATTCCACTCTTGGCATTCTAGAACGTTGTTTCCCATGTCTTGTATCTTGGACAGTGTCTTAGACACTGTCGTTCTGTAGCTGTGTAGTTTATTTCATGCCGACAGCAACAAAGAAAATGGCAAACAACAGTGAAGGCTTGTACTGAAAGTGCGATTTTTCACTTGGACTTATTACGCGGTGTCGCTATATTTCCAACTGACAAAATGTCTCGACAACTGTTCAGACGGAGCCAGTGACACTGTAAGTGTCAACGAGCCGTAGTTACAGGTGGTTACATACTGCCTAACCCATACAGAGATCTGCCGCGATCCGGTTCCGCATTTGGATTTGGGTGGCGGCTGTCAACTCCGATTTACCTTGAAGGCCCATTTTCACACATCAAAAGAAGGGGCCTTGAAGGTAAATTGCCACTTAGAACCGTCACGCCTGGGGTGGGCTACGGCTGGGGCGGGAGACAATCGCCGACGGCGGCGCCTCAAATTGTTGTCAAATTCAAAAGGATTGGGGTCGCCCGATAAATACTGAAGGGCTATACTTAATCCTTCCTATCCAACTGTTTTTCAGAGAAGATGCTGTCAAGTTGTCGCTCCCATTGCAGGAAACCTTACCTGTGCCGACCACGACGAGCACATTGACTCGGATCGGGGTGAAATACTTCTTGGGTTGAGGAGAGTTGTAAAAGTAAAATACTTAATCATGATTGTCCGGTTGTGTAAGGCTCATGGGTATGTAGGGGTTCACGGAAGCTGTTTTTGATTCATTTTTCGTTCGTTTTTGTCGACAAGGAACATAAAAAACTGACCGCAAAATCGCTGCCGTAAACCCACCCACATTAAATTTCACAAATCACAAAAATGAGGCAGGCGACGTTCTTAATAGGTTGTGTAATAGAAAATCAGAAATAAAACAGTGCTGGGGAACATTTTCAGAAGTTGTAAAAGAGATGCGGAAGTTCAGCTGAGCCAGCGAGGGAAAGGGACTAATTATCATGTACAGGTTTAATTTTCTGCCAGTGCAGTATGTAGTACTTATTGACTGGCATGACAGTAAATAGTTCGGAGATATACAACCAATGGGGGAAATCGCACCGTTCATGGGTGAAATTCACGAAGTGTTTTTTGCCCGCATTCCTAGCAAAAGGGAAAAATTCTGGTGAGGTGTAGGTGTATATTCACCCGGTTTCACGGTGAAAACTTAAATTCTGTTTTGTTTATTACTAGACATTCAAATCCAGTTTCCTCGGGCACCTTAATAAAGCGGCGGGCGACGGGACGATCAAATTAGAATGTCAAGTTGAAGGAACACGACTCACAAAAATTCCCATACGAAAGGGGAAGTGCTCACAACACAAGCCATGGGGTCAACTCAAAAAAGGCTTTTGAAAATATCTGTTCTTGACGCAAATCCACAAAGACTTGAAGTGAGGGAGTTGTGAGGGATAAGCAGACGAGCACAAAATAAAGTTAAAACGCCGCCTAAAACGTAATTATGGTGAAGTCGCGAGGCTCTTGCTCACCGTGTCAACTTGTCTTCAACAGCTCCTTTCCTCGTCGCCGTCTTCGCGAGGACGTCGATATTCATCGCAGAAGAAGTCAAAAAGCGTCTTAAGTTGGGTTAGTTGCAGCGGACGACCGTTTCTACAACCATGTCGCGTATCCCTCAGCCTCCTTCATCTCGTTCCCCCATTAAAGCCCCCTCTACGCCATCTAAGTCTCGGGTAGCCGGTGCTAGCAGTCCTGCGCCCGTACGCGCGCGGACGCAGTCAACACCGCGCTCAGCAACGCCCGTCAGGCAAAGGGTGGCAGAGCAAGCACCGCCTCCACCCGTACCAGCGCCCTCCATGAGCCTCAAGGAAGTCATCGCTCTACGAAGAGCCGAAGCGAAAAAAGCGCAGGCCAAGCTCGGAGGCGGAGGAGGCGGCTTGGACAATTTTGTGGGCCTCGAGGACGCCTTGCCGATGGCAAAAAAACACGAGGAAGAGGAGGACATCTTGGGCCGTTTGCCAGTGAGGGATACCATAGAACAAGCAAGGAGCACAGGTGCGCTTCACTTTGTTTTTTGTTCGTTGTACTGAACTCATTGATAAAGGTTGTTACTGAAAAGGTGCCCTCAACCTAGCAACGCGCTCTCTTCCGTGTCTTCCTTCGGCGCTGTTTGAAATCCACTTGGGCATTACGCCGGATCGCTTGAAATCCGTTCCGGACGAACCTGTTCTGCCCTCTAGCGATCCTGAGAATGAGGCTCGCCAGAGTAAGCGCAACAAGCCGGCCTGGTTTGAGGCGCAAGACCTTACGGTTCTCAAGGCATGGAATAACGAGATCGTAGAGATCCAGCACGAACTATCCTTGTTTGGCTCGCTAAAGACCGTCGATGTAAGATATTTCTTGCAATTCTTAAGTCCCCTTGATTGACGCGCTTCTAGTTGCATAAAAATAAGCTCTCATCCCTCCCTAACACATTCCCCGATCTGGCCTCTCTAACAGTCCTTGATCTTTCTTACAACGCTCTCACAACCCTTCCGGGAAATATTTTCGCCCTCCCCGAGTTAACCACGCTAAATCTCTCCCACAATTTGTTAATTTCTCTACCGTTTGAGGCGCCCTTCGCCTCAGCCAGTAGCCGCACAGGTCCCAACCAATACACCAGCACAAGCTTTTTTACGCCAGCTGTCGTCCGAGCTACCACGCCTCTTCCTCGTCTGGTCAATCTGAATGCATCCCACAATAGAATTGTGGGCAGCGCCATCGATGCCACGATCCCTGTATCGCTCACCAAAATTGATCTGTCCGGAAACCCCCTTGGCCCCTCTCAGCGACTCATTCAGGCGCTTGGGGCCCTCAAGAGACTCAAGGAAGCCAAATTTGAAAAAGCTGAGATAGGCGACGATTCATTCCCGCCAGGCTTGTTCTCCTCTGTCCCATTCGTGGACCTCTGTCTCTTCGATCTGGGAGAGACGCAAACTACCCTAGAAGCTGTTCAAGCAGCTCTTAGAGGCATGAAACAGGAGCTCAATTTTGATTTCACCACAGACGAACCACCTATGGGCGTCACCCGCGTTCTCATTGGGAAAAAGATCGTCAAGGAATCTTGGGAGCTCGAGTTGGAACGACGGGCCAAGGCAAGGGCGGATAAGGTTCCTGATTGGGAGGCGTCGAATTCGGTTACTTCAGGTTCAGGTTCGAAAGGGGAGATTGTCAAAGAAGCTTGGGAGATTGAGGCTGAGCAGGGACTGTTGACTGAGGGTGGGAAACGACGGGCTAGGGCTGCAGTGGTTGCGACGACTGCCAAAGCACAAGCTACTGCCCCTTCAGTCCGAGCAGGGCCGTCTGCCATTGTCAAGGAAACTTGGGAGATCGAGGCCGAACAGGGGTTATTAACCGAAGGTGGGAAACGACGCGCGAGGGCTGCTGCTGCAGCTGCGCAGGTGCAAGCGCGTGCTGAACTTGGAGTTGGACAGTCTCCCACGGCAAGACCTTCGTCTACCTCACCTCAAGGTTCTGTATCCGCGTCTCTTAGTAACCCACAATACTACACCGCAACAACGCAAACCCTCAAGCTCCCCGCTTCAGCTGCACCGACCAAAGGACCAGGGCATGCGCGTGCATTCTCGCTCGCTGCTCCTTCTGCGGCCGCCTTTTCGTCCTCTGTGTCTCCGAGCACTACGGACATCGCTGTCCCCGCTCCGTCCCTCCCGCTGTCTGTAATAGTGGTTCAGCCCTTCGCAAACACACTCCGAGTGCTTATCCTCGCGAACCGTCGTATGGACCGCTCATTCTCCGTCCCCAGGATCCCTGAAGGCCCGCCTGGGTTCCTACCTAAACTCGAGGAGCTGGATCTGGAGGGGTGTAACCTCTCGGACTTCGTTTCCATGCACGCGACTGAACACACTTCGGACGCAGGTGGTGAAACCACACCTCCACGCTTGAGCGAACCTATCATCCCAACCATATCCAAACTCTTCCCCAGCCTCCAGACCCTCAATCTATCGTACAACGCATTAACCAACGCTTCTCTCAACCCGGAGGCCCTGTCCACGTTGATCCTGACCTCTCCACATAGACGCGGCCTGCGCCACCTCCGACTGAGGGGGAACAGGATCTCTGATTTAGATGGGTTTGTTACTGTTGCGGAGCAGTTTAAGGGTAATAGGGAGGTGCCGGGGTGGAAGATGGAGGAGCTGGATTTGAGGGACAATGAGATTGGGAAGCTGCCCCCCGAGCTGGGGTTGTTGCCTTTGGATGTGCTTTTGGTTGATGGAAATACGTGGGTGTTTTCTTCTCCTTTCTTTCTTTTTTGGTGTGTTGCCTTTGGAATTATGATTTTGATGCAGTTTATTTTTAGGTTCCGTGTCCCGCAGAGAAGGGTTTGGGAGAGGGAGGGGACAAAGGGGTTGTTGAGCTGGTTGAGGGGGAGGATTGAGTGATTGATCGGGTACGACGGGAATGGGTGATAGAGGGGTGGCGGGTACATGACTGACTGTTTCTTGAATTGTTTGTTCCCTCTCTCATGATTGACACTCACCTTTTTGATATTCTTAACTTCAACGGATTGGATTTGCATACCTAGTAGTACATGGTTCAAGTTAGGCTTCAACTGATTGGTCTTTTGTGATGTTTGGTATGCATTGGCGGAGGTCAACGTGGGTCTGCGGAGTACCATTCATTTAATGCGTTCACAAATCCCTTCGGTCTTCTCGGGCGATCACGGACGACGAGCGAGGGAGTAAATTAAACAGTTCAGCTCAACTGAGCTGCCGTGCACTTCTTCAGTCCATACATTCATCCCCACAAACATGGTAGTAATGTATCCAATATTGGTAAAAATAGGAGAAGGAGAATTGACAATCCTTGGGTGAATGGAAGTACAAAGGCGGCTCGGAGATTCAGAAGAAGGAAACCTTCACGAACTTTCTTAATTCCTTCATTAGATAGGGACCGCTTCGACTGGCTGAAGGAAATTGTTGGAGCCATCCCTCCTGACCCGTGTCAAGCGCCATCCAGTACTCTCGAGAAGCGCAGAAATATGCTTGACAGTCCGTTCAAGTGAATTGAACACCGTAAGCATCTGAACGTCCATGATTTTTCAATATACACGGAAGATAGCTAAAGGATGTCATACCGTCATGTCGCCTACATAACCAATCTCATTTGCACCACCATAATTGGCCAGAAGAGGTTCTGGAGCTTCGGCTGGAACGGCGCCCGGAATGGCATCTTCTGCTTCGGCCTTCGAGTAACGGCACGCGAAAGGTATGATAGTATCGATAAGGACGAGCTTTGTGTCTTGTTTAGCCGTTTTTCGCAGTTCAGTGAGGATTTTTGACGCGTATGGATCAGACCAATCGTGCATGATCTGTTTGAGCAAGTAGACAGAAGCGTTTGTAATGGGTTGCGCCGTGAAGAAGTCGTGAACTGAACAAAGCACGATTGAGATGACGCCGTCCACAGAGAAATCTGCGAGCTCACCTTGGAATTTAACTTGACCGGTTTCGAGAGCTTTTGGGAGTTTTACTTTCCACAGCTAGAAAAAAATAGTTAACCCTAGCTGTGGTGATTATATTTGCACGGACCTTAAGCCCGTCCTCAACAACGGGTGGGCGATCCTGGATCACGATCTCAAGGTTAGGATAGGCTTCCGCAAGAGGAAGCGAGGATGTCCCAACACCCCCTCCGACATCAACAACAACAGAGCCATTGGGCAACGAACTCCAATCGAACGCTACATAAGGTTTAGTTGTTGCTCTATAATTAAAACATTAGGCTTACCTGAAAGAATGGCATCGGGAGGCTGCAAGGCCTCAACACCTCGCATTGCAGATCCGAAGCGACGGAGGCGGCCTTTCTGGTCAGGTTTTTCATACCAGGCCCATATAGGTAACTCTTCATTGAAGGCCTTGTTAAATGCGGTCTGCGTGACCTCGTCGGAATGAGCAGACACGGGATCCGACAGGGTCTCCCAAAGATAAGCGGTAGACTTCGGAATTTCATCCAGACTAATGAAGCATTAAAAAGTGTCATGGCGGCGAGCTCAAGAGAAGCCTACTGATGACCGGCCAGTGCAGGAAAGCCGTGTGCATTATCATAACGGTTCTCGGGTCTATAATTCCATCATTGGTAAGAACTCAGCGTTCATAGTGAAAATTACATACGATGAGAATAATTCTTCTACCGATTTACCTGTATCCAACATGGACGAGATCCTATTGTTGGTGAAGACATCGGGCTGAAGCTCCTTATAGACGTGATGGGTCGCGAGGTACCGCATAAGTCGGGCTATAGCGGGGTACGTCTGATAAGTGAGCGTTACTTGGCCAAAAAACCCTTTACTCACCTAATTTTGTGGAAGAGATATTGCTCTTGGCAGCAATGTAGCGAACATGGAGACCCTAGGTAGAAACGATATTAGAAAAGAAAATTAGAGATTTCAACAAATACGAACATTAGGACCAGCCTCCCGTAATATCTCAGTCACATTGGCTTCTAAACAAACCCTGAGTGCAGCTGATTTGAAGTGCTGAAGCGCGATGTCAGAACGAAAGGAAATTAATGTGGGGTGACCGTACTCCAGATATGACACTAGTGATGGCAGCAGGGGGTGGAAGAACAGCCGCGGCGAGCTGGAGGGCAGCCGCTGCGATCTTATTTGCAGCTTCTGCCGCCTCAGGGTTCGCGCGGAAGGCTTCAGACGATGGGGTGAAGGGTTCGTCGAGACGAGGAAGAGATAAACTATTCTGCTTGCACACTCTCTCTAGTGTTGCAACGGACTCGGAAATGATCTTGGAAAGCTCAGTAGTCAGATTCGCCATTATAGGATGGGGCTTCGTCGTTCGCCTGTAGGATTTAATACCACTGGCGATTCCTGCATCAGATTTATATCAACTAGTACTCTCAAGTCCACGCTCAGTGATCTGAGACTGTCAATCGAAGATCCGATGAGTTCCTTGTGGCGAGGTTCTGGGGTTCATTTCAATGGAACGCGCGGCACAACATTCGTCCCGCACCGTGATGCGTATTTGCTAACTTTACTTGGTGAGGCAGGGACGGTGACGGGCCGGGGCCATCATGCATTAGAAGACTTGAGTAAGACAAGATGCCATGCTGCTGAGGCTCAGCGCCTGATGTATATCTCGGACCTCTCGGATGATGTCAGCTACGGGAATAACGGAATAGTCTCCAAAATACATCACCATGAATTATTGAACGACAGATTCTCCTGCGCTGTCATAAATAAGGCCCCGTTGGCAAGGTTGGAAGGTCGAAACAAAAAGGATATATGTTTGGGTCTGTTTGCCTTGGAGCCCAACAACAGAATGATCTCAGCTGCTGACCAAAGCAACTTTCCAGTTGGCACTGTACCTTTTGCATGTGCAATCGAAACGGTGTAAGCAGGCGATCAAGGCGATCTGATAACAAGTGAGCAGGAGCATTTATCTTTATCAGGCATTAACATCCCATGCACGCTTGGTTACTCGGTTTATTCCACCCCCAAGAACTTCGATGTCACCGCACCTTGCAGCAAACGCATGGAGAATCCTTGACTGAGCGCTGAGATACCGATCCGTTGATCCGTTCGAGACGTCAGTCTTGGATTGACGGAATCATTTAAGTGATGTTCAAAAGTGATGCGACAATGCTTGTGGGTCGCAATGTCCTCTCCGCCGCCCGATGCCCAGGCGCTTGCAACAGCCGCCCTTCATCTGTGAGTACAATAAAATTACGGGTCTTCGGTCGCTTATACTTGTTAATTAAGAACGGCCGGAAAGTACTTCCAGATTGCTGCATTTGTAATGCTGGTGTATGACCAAAGTCAGTCTACATATTGCATTTAGAGGAGAGGATTTAACACGCAGACAGTCCTTACGTTTCCAGATGAAGTTGTACCATTTATTTTTATCTCCAATGTTTGAATAAACTAACCCATTTGCTACAGGTAGAAAGAATTTGGAAGCAGAATTGGTCCGGCGCGACAATTTTATTCCTCATAAATCGCTACGTCACTCCTTTACAATTTATCGTTGGTATCGATGGTTAGTCCTAAGTCGTGGCCTTTCTTTCATTCTATTTACACTCCCCGTTTCCAACAGCATTCCAGGATCCTATATGGACCAAATCGGTATGTAACTTTATTATTCGGCATCGATTGAAGCCCACTATAATGTCATAGGCGTAAGCATTATAAACTAACATCAGGTTTCATTAATGTGTTAATGCCCGCTGCAGTTGCGATAGATTTGTCGCGTTTGAGGGATCCTCCACAGCTGCAATGGTAGCAGGTAAGTCAATATTGTCCTGGAGAATATGCCTAATTCGTGTATTTAGTCTGCGAAAGTCAGTGAATCAGATCCTAAACACTCGATTGACCGGATCTGCTCATCAGTACACCAGTGATCATGATTTTACGTGTTTACGCCCTTTACGGCCGTAGCCGTCTCATATTGGCGTTTCTCATGTTTTTATGGGTTATGCAAGTTACGTTATCGTCCATCGGAATGAGGACCGGTTTCGGTGAGTAATTCTGGTCAAAGATTACTCTACTACATATTCTGAAGCGGTCTCCTCAAAGCTGTTCCACTTCCTCCCGGCTTCGTTGGTACATCCGTTGCTGTCATCAGATTTCATTCATTCTCAAAATGCCTTGACAGGTTGTATTTTCTCGAGTGCGAGTCCGCTATTTCGTAAGTGTACCCCACACATATAAATTTATTCTAAACCATGTTTCTTCTCGAAGCTGCCCTTTGGGTCACTCCCTTGGTCACCGACTGTTGCATTTTTTTTCTCACTCTTTGGCGAACTCGAACATTTATCAAGAGGTCAAGAAGGACACCGTGCGTCCCACTTTTTTTCTCTCCCGCCCAGAGCGACTTAATCAAGATCGTCCTAGAACAATTCACCTTTTCTTGCGAGATGGTCTCATGTATTTTCTTGTGATTTTCATGGCCAACCTATTCAACACTCTCATGTTCTTTGTCAGTGTTATCTTATCATACAAAGACTTTGGAACCTCCGTCACTCATGGAATCCCGTTGTAGCTCGGACCGTCCGATTTGAAAGCTGTTGGTGCATCTTTCAGCCAATTGATCACCGCAACCATGATATCCCGTCTTGTCCTCAACTTGCGATCTCTCTCTTACGTCTCCGATAGTCACGACGCTGCATTAATACCTTTACGAAATACTGATTCCCACGTAAACGTATCCGCATTCGTAGCACGAACGATAGGAAATCTCGGGGAAGACATGGAAACTTTCCTCGATTTCAACGAGGAGAAGGGGAACGACATTCCCCTCAAGAAGACCGACTACCGGTCGCAATTAAGCGACATGGACACCCGCTGGTCGGTGCAGCCGTCGCATGGTTTGGAAACCTCATAGCACGGTATATACCCGTAATTGGAAAATAATTTATTCATGAATGGCGTAAACTTGAAGTTTCTGGCATGTTGAATTGGAGAAGCTCTACAAAGCGGGCGCAGCTTAAGAAAATTTGTCCTTCTGATGTTTGAGTCAGTCTCTCCGAGTCGACGGAGTTTTTCACGCCGTCCTTGTCGCTGAAGGGACAACCGGATTGGTACGAGTGGACCTCAAGATTTGCGACCCAAAACCACTCACATACTATTCAAAGTGCCCATTCAAGTTTTTGGAAAGAGGCAATACCTCAGACACCAGAGCCATTTTGAGGCTGGAATTGGAATACTTACTTGATGACCAAGAGGAGGAATTATAATTCTCGTAGTTGCCGTCGAGGAGTAGGGTTTAAACGTCACCTGTGTCTTTAATTTCCAAGGTAACACACCAATGACGCTGAGAATGGTTGTCCGGATCTGTCCATCGCTGGTGAGGCGAGAGTGAGGGAACCAGGAGGAGGTCTCAACGTAGGCGTGCCGAAACATCGCCTAAAGGTGAAGCCCGGATTAGGTCTCTTTCGGGGTTTGTATTTTTGAGGGTTGTCGGGATGCGGGAGCGGTTACGCTCAAGGAGGTGGATTGCGAGGATATCGGGGTGAAAAAGACCTTTCTATTCCCCAAGTTCTTCGCCGACTTCACGAATGACGACAATCGGTATGAGGTCGTCGAACGAGGCGTGGATGTCGGATACGATCAGCATTCAGACAAGGTTGTTGGGGAACTTCCTGAGTAGTCAACAGGTAGAATGGTATTTCAAAGTTGTTTCGTGTACTAATCGTGTACCGTGTCACCGTGTCATTTTATAGTTTAAGAAAGGTAAGTACGTCCGACAACGTTCGGTGAAGAGGTTATAATTAGTTAATAGTTAGTGAGTATTGGCAAAATAGGCCAGTTGCTGAGCCTGAAGCCGTCTTCGTTTGTTTTGAAAGTTTTGAGGAGTCGAATTCATATTTCCTCTAAGTAATCTTTGATATAGCAGGTTCACGAAAACAAGTCAGCAAGGCCTGCGATATTGGTTGAGGGTGAACAGATGACTCGCTTTGAGATATGTAGTACGCGAACCAGCCTCAATCCTCAATGTATTATAATTATCTTCCACGTACAACGTTTAAGACAACTGCTCTATTCATTAACCTGTAATAATTCAAGACGACGTCAACATAACTCTTCTGAATCACTTCTTCTTGCCAGCCTTCGAAGCCACAGTAGCTGTGAGCGTCGCAGCCTTCTTCAAATTCTGCGGGGTCGCAATATTCTTCACAACTCCCTTGCCAGCCGAAACGGTGCTCTTCTTCGGAGCAGATTTAACCGCTGCCCCGGCGACCTTCTTAGCGGCACCGGCTCCTTTAGTAGGAGAAGAAACCTTTGATGTCGGCTTACGCGCAGATGTGACTTTCTTGGCGCCAGCCGCTCCTTTAACGGGGGACTTGGAGGCGGACTTTCCAGCAACCTTGGATGTCGGATTGCGAGCGCCAGTGTTCTTGGCACCCGCACGGTTTGCTCCCTTGGTAGAGGACTTCGCGCCAACAGCCTTCTTGGAGCCCGCTCCCTTGGTAGGAGATGTGGGAGTGCGGGCACCAGCGACCTTCTTAGACCCAGCACGGTTTGCTCCCTTGGTAAGAGCCTTCGCGCCACCTGCCTTCTTCGAAGCCGCTCCCTTGGTAGGGGCACCAGTGACCTTCTTGGACCCTGCACGATTCGCCCCTTTGGTCAAAGCTTTCGCGCCAGCTGGCTTCTTAGTACCCGCTCCCTTGGTGGTACGGGAACCAGCCAACTTGGACCCTGCACGATTCGCCCCCTTGGTCAGAGCTTTTGCGCCAGCCGCCTTCTTAGTACCCGCTCCCTTGGTGGTACGAGAACCAGCCAACTTCTTGGACCCTGCTCCCTTGGTCAGACCTTTCGCGCCAGCTGCCTTCTTAGTACCCGCTCCCTTGGTGGTACGAGCACCAGTGACCTTTTTGGACCCTGCACGATTTGCTCCCTTGGTCAGACCTTTCGCGCCAGCGGCCTTCTTAGTACCCGCTCCCTTGGTGGTACGGGAACCAGCCAACTTGGAGCCTGCACGATTTGCTCCCTTGGTCAGACCTTTCGCACCAGCTGCCTTCTTGGTACCCGCTCCCTTGGTGGTACGGGAGCC
Source organism: Laccaria amethystina LaAM-08-1 (assembly GCA_000827195.1). Classification (NCBI taxonomy): domain Eukaryota; kingdom Fungi; phylum Basidiomycota; class Agaricomycetes; order Agaricales; family Hydnangiaceae; genus Laccaria; species Laccaria amethystina. The sequence goes on along the minus strand of KN838618.1, from coordinate 33,012 downwards.
AGCCACCTTTTTGGAACCCGCGCGGTTAGTTCCCTTAGTGAGAGACTTGGAACCCGGTGTACGCGCACCAGCGACCTTCTTAGCACCAGCGCGAGCTGCTCCCTTCGTCAGGGACTTCGCTGTGGCGGGTTTCTTACCAGCGCCAAGTTTTTTCGCGCCAGCTGCTCCGAATTTGGCAGAGGCAACGCGCTTGCCGGTAGGTGACTTGGACGTTGGTTTACGAGCACCGGCAACACCTTTCCCTGCAAGTTTGCCTTTGGTACCAAGCGCTGATTTGGTGAGTTTGGAAGCTTTGGAGGTAGGGGATAGTTTGGATGATGACTTTTTCCCCGTGAGAGCGGATTTCTTTGCTCCAGGTGTCAGAGCAGATTTCTTTCCGGCAGTTAAACGTCCTTTAGCTGTCGTGGCGAGTTTGGAATTTTTCGCGCCAGCAGTAAGTGCGGATTTCTTGGACCCAGGCGTCAAAGCGGATTTCTTGGATCCAGGCGTCAAAGCGGATTTCTTGGATCCAGGCGTCGAAGCTGACCCCTTGGACCCAGGCGTCAGAGCTGATTTCTTGGCACCCGCAGTTAAACCGGCCAATGCTTTAGAGGTCGTGGCAAGCTTGGATGCAGCTTTCTTGTCACCACCCGCAACAGTTTTTGCCTCCACAGCCTTTTTGGCAGCCAGCTTATTCTTGAAGTAGTCCTTGGGAAGGGCGCACGATTGGCGCCTCACGAGGTAATGGGCGGCCTGTAAACGGTACTAATCAGACTGGGGAATGAGAAACCGGTATGTAGTCACGTACCATTTCGTGATCACCATCCGCCAACGCTCGTCTGTACATGTGGAACTCGCGGCGGCGGAGACCAGCATTCGAGCATAAGCTTGCGAATTGCCTTATGAAACGAATTCCGTGAATGGGTGATTCGTATGCAAAGAAAGCCACGAGAGAACGTACGTGTAGGACTCTGCGTTTTTTTCCATCTCCAAGGTCTTATCTCGTATAGCGGGGAAATTTTTGTCCTTATTGAGGGCGTCAATGGTCGTGTACGGATCTTCACTCTTTGTGTCTAAATTTGATGGTTAGCAGGATTCAAGAAATATTAAGAAGCGGCTTACATCCAACTTTTTTCGTCTCAGCTGGGTCGCTACCTGGGAGAACCCTGCCAGGCCTACCCTTGATATAGTCGCCAGTATCCGTGAGGACATGTGACGCTTCGTGGATTAAGGTACCGGCTTGAGCGGCGGGCGAAGCTATGAACCACAATTGTATCACAACGTCAAAGGGGCAAAGTGGGTAGGCGTTTGTCACACACATTGATGATACTTGGCGCCGAACTCAACATGTAGAGGACTATTTTTATCATCGTATTGTGTGTAGGCGAGGGTGTTCTTCCCATCGGCGGTGGGAAGCTTGACAGGAACGTTGCCGTTCTTGAGCTTCTCGATATTTGCTTTAACGACGCCCAGGTCGGCTTTATCTCCGAACGCGGCCTGGATGAGAGGTGCATGCTTATCGTTCGTAGGGTCTGCGATGACTTTTTCCATTATACCGATTTGCCGATTGGCTTGACAATAAAAGTTATAATGAGGCGACAGTTTGTGAAAGAAAATAAAGACAAACCTTCGACTGTGGCCGTGTTGAGATTGGCAAGGTTGCCCTTCTCGGCGTCGTCAGCAGGAGCATCGTGGGTTAAACCGAGGGGCGCTGAAAAGACGCCTGTTGAAAAATCGAGCTGAGTATGTGACAGTATGACACGCTAGAGTGGCAGAACCCACCAGTAATAGATGCCAGGAGAAAAAGTCCCAGTGGAATTTGTTGAGAACGCATACTGAAGAATGAAATGAATGGCAGACGAAATCCGTTGAGGGTTGGTGACCTGCACCTGGAAGAAAATGTGTCAGGCCATTTGCACTCAAACTACAAGAGGAAACTCACCAAGTTAAGATAGTTGATCAAATCGACCTGCGATGGGATGAGGATTGAGTTCTGAAATCTGACCCTTATATATATATATTTATTATCCAGTAGGCAACGTTCAAGTGAAACCATTTCTGTCAATTCAATGGGAAGTTTTGGTCGCGTGGTGACGGACTTTGGACAGGCGTTGAAACGCTTGGCCGCATGGACGATTTTGGTTCCTATGTGTCGGTGGCAACTTGAGATAAAGGTGAAGGGTCGTATGACGTCTTATGACATACGACACGGCTTGAAGGGGTCATTGAAGAAGAAAAATTTCAGTGAATTTTGAAACCTGTTGAAACTTGACACCTTACAGCTAATACCGCCCCTCAAAATCTCTTGAAAGAGTAAGAGCGAGCTTCGATTCCCAACCGTGTTGATATTGGAATCACCACCATAAACGAGGTCTCATGCATGCTAGATTGCTTTACGTTTGTACCGCGCCGGAATGAAGCTATTTTCGTCGTTTGAGTGGAAAATGGATCAGGAATGGACGGTGCGCGAGGTCGCGTGGTTTCTTGTGGTGTTCCAAGTTAGACAGCTTGCCAGGGACACTCACATGAGTTGTGTGATCGACAGGCGGTCTAGCCTTATCGGATGCTGAAACATTCGTGCAGCCCGGACACCAAGCGCCAGCAAGTTCCGCTTGAAGTAAGTTTGAAGCGAGAAGCGGTACTACATGGAAATGAAAAACTTTCACTTGGGTGAAAGAAAATCAAGTGGCAAAGACAGTTGTAACTCCTCCAGAAGGCTGCCAAACGAGGATGAGTGCGAGCTTGAAGTTCGGCCCAGATTCACCATGCTCAAACTGGAGTGGCGGTGATTGTCAATGTCGAAGAGATGGCACGTGAGAAGACGTGAGAGCGTTGGCAGCTCGGGTCATGCTCCGACGTCGGCGACATCCCCATTCTTGATATATATCCTCATTGTCTCTTGCGGTTCGCAGGCTTTGCCTAACACATAAGTATATGTTTTTTCAGATTAACATCACGGTCTGACAATCTGTACAGATCAACGAGTTAACAATCGGCTGTGCTGTTGGGGTCCACCAAGCTCGTTGGCATACCAATGTCAGATTAGGCTGACTCCTCCCGACTCCTCGGGAAGTGCGTGGTTATCTGCGCTCTAACTTTTTGAACAGACTGATTGATGATTGACACTTAGGATCTATATTAACACCGGTTTGCATGTCAGAAAAGTGAAGTCTTACGAATCCCTGCACTCCATCTCCCAACAACGATTCCCCATCCTCAAATTAAATAACCATGGCCTCCGCTGGAATCAGCCTCTTCAAATCCTCCGATGGATACATTGTATCTGTCTCCCTTTTCTCATCCTCTGACGGATCAACGATTGGTACGGCGATTAAATCTGTTGCCCCGCTATCATCCCTTCTCGACACCGTGATATCCCTGCTCCGCCAATGGCAGAAATCCAAAGTGAAGGCGTACCTAGTCTCCGTGCCCTCCGCTTTCCCTGCGGATGAGTATTACGACGTCCTCAACGCAATCACTGAAGGAACATCCCACTATTACTACGATACCGATGCTAATGAACCCGAGACCACGTTAGCGGAAGATGCCCCGTCAGTTTTTATTACTCACGGCGAGGCATACTGTGCCACCCTCCCCCACAACACAACAACGCCCACCATCTTATTCCTCGATTTCTACCCCGACCGCCTCTCCTCCGAATGTCTGTCAAGTTCTTTCGACAAGGGCGAACGCCAGACGAAAACCATCTACACACACACCTCCCCTTTCGCTCAGGGCATCTTAGATGAAGCTGCGCTGAAAACGGTGATAGTTGTTGATCCCAAATGCCCGTTCGAACGGGTCGTGCTAAACAATCCACTGCCTCAACAACTTCCTACTGTACGCACCTTCCTCGAAACACATTATCCCGGCACCCCAATTGTTATCAACACACCCGATGTCATCTCTGCTTCCACCGCTGCCCGCCTTTACACAAGGCTGAATCTACCACCACAACCGAGGAGGCTAGGACAATACATTGTCCCCCTTCCTGTTAGCATCGCTTCAGCCTCTGGGAGTGCAATTACCCTCGTACCCCCTGGATATAGGATTCCAACTGATGAACGCGTCGTCCTCACAACATCAAAGGATAATCAACGCTCGGTGACCGTGCACCTTCTTCTCGGCAACCATCCCTTCGCCAAGGATAATATGGCGCTAGGGGCCGCCTTTTTAGAAGGACTGAAGGAATTGCCTAAGGGTGAAGCCCGAATTAGGGTCTCTTTTGGGGTTTGTGTGTTGGAGGGTTGGCGGAATGCGGCAGCGGTTACGCTTGAGCAGGTGGATTGCGAGGATGGGGTGAAGAAGGCCTTTTTATTCCCGAAGTTCTTCGCCGACTTGACGGATGACGATGATCGGTATGAGGTCGTCGAACGAGGCGTGAAAGTCGAATACGATCAGCATTCAGACAAGGTTGTTGGGAAACTTCCTGAGTAGTCAACAAGTAGAATGGTCGTTTCGTGTATCGTGTCGCCCTGTAATTTTATAGTTTATGAAAGATACCCACTGGCAAGTATGGCCAACAGCTCGGGCTTGTCGAAGATTTTTTTTTGGTTTCTATAGACTTACGTGCGACAAGTATACATGTACTAAGATGCACGGGCCGTGGTTACCGCCTTCCTGCGGATCCAATATATAATCATCAACTGGGACTCGATGACGAGGGAGGAGCTTTGGAGTGTAAAGCCATGCGGTGTAGGTTTATGATGGAAATTCAAATCGTACAGTGAGTGCCTGGTCGGGCTGCGCCTGGCGCACGTAGTGCATAGGGAAAGGGGGCCGTCTAGGGGGCCAGCGTGATGGATTATGCTTGGGGCTGTGGTTGGGACTCTGGGGGGCCGTGGCTAAGCGCCGGCATCCGAGTCGTCGTCATCCGTCTCGACGTCAGGCTCCTCTGAAAATGAGGGGAGTGGTGGTGCCGTGTACTATACCCTTCCCGAGCCAGGCAATACTCCTGACTTAGGGATGAATTTGGCTAGTGCTTTGATTCCATCTTGGGTGCTCAGGATTTCGGTGGTGAGACAAGTTCAAGCGATGCCCCCTTTGTATATCGGGCACGTCCTGAGTAAGTATTCACGGATTACTTAGCAATGTCTCGCCACACAAGCATCCCTGGCTCCTTGGGGAAGAACTGCTTTGGAAACTCGCCTGTGTATGCGTGCCCTGTACGGCATTGGAGAAGTCACCCGAGGACTTCCCGTTGGTTTGCCCGTTCTGGGAAGTGTTTGGTCTGTTTCAATGATGGATGGAACCGGTCTGCGATGGGGAATCTCCCACTGATTTGGGCCTTTTTCAACCCCTCCTGTCTCCATGCACGGAGTATTGACACCTTCGCTCGTCGTAACGCATTCGCGCGTGTCGTTCCAACTTTTGGTGCCCCCCATGGTTTTTCGGTGCCCCTTTGGCGAGCCCACCTGCTCGGTTGTTCTCTTTTATCTGGCAGTGTCATGGGCACCACGAGGCCTCTAGTTGTGGGCATACAGTTGCCCTGGCTATGGTTTGTGGTCGAAGATGGCTGATATAGAAGCTGTGTTGTCAGCATAGACTCGCGTACATCGCGCTCTAATCCCGATTGATTCCGCGCTCGATCGCTTCCACTGCGTCTAACCGACATATCGCCTCTATTATCCACCCAGAATCACCACATCGATATCCACAGCGCGTCACAGCCTGCCCAACCAACCTCTGAGGCTCCCACCATACCTCTCTCTATATGGCGCCGAATTGCCCTTTCTGGGCGCAATCCTCGGTGCAATCCTGCGCCAGTTCGATGCCATCAGGGTGCTCTTTGCTGGCGAGTTGGTATTGCGATGGAGCTGAGACAACCATCATATTCCTTTCTTGCGGATCACGAGGGTTAACCACGTGAGGTACGAGCGTGCTCTCGCGTCTTGAGAAGCTTGAAGCACGTCAGATCTTGTAGGAGTTGATGAAAAGAAAATGTGAGAAAGCGAGTTAGGTTCCGTATACATCCAAGCCCCATGGCTCAACATCTCATCGAAAAAGGTTTGTCCAAAACGTTGTCCGCGATATCCACATGTGGACACCGAACAAGGCGAGAATCTCGTCCTTTTCAGAATCCCGGCTCCGTTGCTTTTACAACGCACTGAAGCGAGGAACTCATGCATACGTGGCGTCTGAAAGGCCTTCCCAACTATCGACATTAGTCAGAACGGCGCAGAAGGCACGAAGAACATACCAGATTTTTGTATTCCGAAGATAGGCAAGAGATGGGAAGTTGGGATTGGGAGGTAAGAGGGGGTTGCCACTGCAGAGGGCGGTGGGCTGTCAGGGAGTTGCGGAGGGGATAGCTTTCCGTTGGCTTAGAGAGGGGAAGTAGATAAACAGAGCCAGCTGCGTAAACAGTCGTTAGCTACCGCCGTTGTAGAATAGAAAAGAGTATGAACACATTGACATTACCCGTCAGGCATCTTTCGGGCCATCGTTGACCTCCCATCATGCAATTCAACGTAAGCACGGCCACTGTGACTGCTGCCTCGAGATACATATGTCCACGTTGCTACCTAAACAATGGTAAGCCGAGGCTCCTGCGTCCAGCGAGTACACTTCGCACCTATTTCCAAGAAACTCTTGAGAGATGTTCGCTGCTGTACGAACTCCTACAGGGAAGATGCGCACCGCCCATTACAATAGCTGCAACTCGACTCTCACTCTTGTCTCACTCTCTTGAGTCTTTGTCCCTGGTCCGCACTATCAGCTCGTGGACGGCGGGAACCTCGACCCATCCATCGTCCATTTCCATGACGACTCATACTCCACCAGACATTGGAACGAAGAAGCTGTGCGTCCGTGTCGTCTGTAAGGCACTCCAATGATCAACATCAGCCAGGAGGGCGGTGAAAAGGACAAATAACGTATTTGGTGGGAGCTTTTGAGTAGGCACGTTGTTGATGCAGAGGTAAAATGCGAAGGTCGGCTGTCGTTGACCGTTGCTTTCATTGAGGAGAAGGGGTGGGCGGATATGGGCGCGTGAGGGAATACGCTGGGATTTCAATGCAGCCAGCTGGGTAAATAATAGTCAGCTACCACCGGTTTGGACTAGAAAAGTCACTCGATGTTCTCCATCACACAAACCGACGTAAGCAGGGCCATTGTGAGGACTCGACGAAGCAGATATATTGGCACTCGAACACAACCCGCTGAGCCACAGCGCAGCGGCTCTATCTTTGAAGAAAATGGATGATCAGAGAAGGGCAAGCTCGACGATGATCCGGCCACCCACTGTGAGACATCGTAGCACCGAAAAGATTGTTAAGACGAAAAAGAGAGACGTGTAGATTGCGTACCGTTTTCTGGTTTTGGGTACTGAAATTTGAAATTACGCAGCCAAATCTGCCATGACTGCTACCAGAAAGAAGGTGAGCCACGTTCGTCGAGTACCTCATGAAGCACCACCTACCATGAGTCCAATAGGTGCGTTGGGCGCTTCATTTTATCGTCATGAGTCCTTTACTAGGTGCCATACAGAACCAACATACTAGAATGTCGGGCCCACTCACCAAAGACAGTAAGCCGTCGAGGGATGAAGACGAAGGCGAAGACTTGGAGAAGACTGGAGAGAGTGTTGGACAACTTCCCGAAGCGCTTTCATGTACATAAAAATAGACCAACTCCCACGCGTTCACCTCGTGGCTTGCTTGGGGTCTCCTGGGTTTGGGCGCTTTCCTTTCTTGCCCTCCCTCATCGTGAACCACCATCTTCGGTAACTCAACATGAGCGGACTCGCGAGCCTCTTTGCGGGCGCTCACCACTTTGTCGCCAGCAACAGCACATTCACTGAAACTCAAACTGTGAGTGGAATTTTTACCAAAGGTATCTGTCAAGCAAGCTTATGGATCTGTTGCAGATCATCCACAACAATTATGGCAATAGGACGACGTCCGATGGGGTCATTCGCCTTATGCCAAACCCAAGCACTCGGTTCACAGGGCGTACGGAAGCCATTGCCAAACTCAAGGGGCATTTTTTTACCGACACAAATGATGCAGTTCAGAAGAGAAAGTTCTTCCTGTTATATGGAATGGGGGGGATTGGAAAGACTCAGATTTGCTTAAAGTTTGTTGAGGAAATGTATGACAAGTGAGTACTGATTAAACACCAGTCTGACCCTGCCTGAAAAAAATTAAATTGTCCCCAGCTTCTCTCAAGTTTTCTGGGTTGATGCATCCTCCTCAGGTACCATCATGGAGACACTTAAGGGTATTGGTCAGTCTTGTGGATTGGATGGCTCACCTGAGTCTGCTCTCAAGTGGATTGGCTCTCTGAAAGAGAATTATGTCCTGATCTTTGACAATGCTGATGTTCTTTCACCTGCTGCACTGGAGGTGTATTTCCCACGTGGAATGAGGGGAAATATTCTGATAACTAGTCGTAACTCTGCCATGATGTCCCTGACTTCACCTGAGAGTTCTCTTGAAGTGACTGAAATGAAAGAAGGGGATGCTATTGGGCTACTTCTGAAAGCTAGTTGCTTGAAATCACCCACATCAGATGTTCAAATTGAAGCCTCTAAGATTGTAAAGAAGCTTTTCTGCTTCCCTCTTGCTATTGACCAAGCTGGTGCTTATATTGCTTCTGGGGCCACTACTATTGGAGACTACCTTGCAAAATATTCAGAGCACCGAAAAACATTATTATCCCATTCTGAATTTACTGGGGCTTCTAAGTATAACAGAACTGTTTATGAAACTTGGGAGCTATCATGCAAAGAAATTCAACAAAGGGCTAAATGTGATAATTCTCATAAGGCCAATGCAGCCAATAGTGCAATGTTACTTCTAGAATTATTTCCTTTCTTCCATCATGAGGGAATAACTGAGGAAATTTTTTCTTATGCTGCCCTTGAAAAAGATGATACCACTCCTATGTCAAATTTACCCCTTGCAAGTTCACTGCTGGATCGAAGACTACTTCCTCTTCATGAGAAAGGTACTTGGGATAATTTCATTTTTAGAGAGGGAATTCGAATATTACTGTCTTTTTCTTTAATCAAAAGGGGCCCCTCTGATGATGTGTATGCAATGCATCCACTGGTTCACACCTGGGGCAGGGACAGATTGACTTTGAATGAGAGGAAAAAATGTTGCTTAATGGTATATGTCACCTTGTCTTGTTCACTAAGATGGGATGTAGGCCAGCCATATGGATTCTGGAGGACCTTGGTAACACATGTGAGAGCAAACATGGAGTACTTCAAATCAGAAGGCAATCAGAATATTATCAGTTACACGGATGATGCATATGAAAAATTTGGGTGGCTGTTGAGGGTACAAGGGTATTCAAAGGAAGCAGAAGCCTTGCAAACTGAAGTTCTGGATAAAAGGAACAAAATTCTTGGAGCAGAACACCCACATACAATTTTTGCCATGGCAAGTCTTGCATCAACAAATGGAAACCTAGGAAAATACACAGAGGCAGAGAAGCTGGAGCTCCAAGTTCTGGATAAAAGGAACAGAATTTTTGGAATGGAACACCCAGACACAATTCTTGCAATGGCAGATCTAGCAGCAACATATAAAAACCTGGGAAAATACAATGATGCAGAGAAGCTGGAGATCCAAGTTCTGGAGAAAAGGAACAGAATTCTTGGAGTGGAACACCTAGACACAATCCTTTCCATAGGGAATTTAGCAGCAACCAATAGCAAACTGGGAAAATACAAAGAGGCAAAGAAGCTGGAGATCCAAGTTCTGAATGCAAGGAAGAGAATTCTTGGAGTGGAACACCCAGACACAATTCTTGCCATGGCAAATCTAGCAACTGGATATACTAATGTGGGTAAATACAAAGAGGCAGAGAA
>KN838618.1:8672-20851 GCA_000827195.1 Laccaria amethystina LaAM-08-1 | reverse complement strand
CGCTATCTCCAGCAGATCGATCTACTTACTATGCCCTACTAGTACCAGTAGTGTTGCCGTCGAAGCGAAGTGACGTCAAGGTAACTTCAAATCGATTCGAAAATCACACCACTTCGTGTCAGTTCGACCTGTCGAGGTGAGTCGAAGTGAATTTGTGATGGCCATCAAAATTGGCCAGAAATGGAAGGTTGGCGCACGTGAAGCAGCGCGTCAAGTCGCGTTTACAGTCGCGATTCGACGCTCTCCCTCCTTCCCCTCCCTCCCTTCGCAACTCCTTGCTAAAACAATCACAAATTACACCACTATTATGTCCCTGAATATTATTATATGTTGCCATTCTTTAAATTTAATGAGCGTCGTATGATTTGTTTAGGAACCCGAACAGTGCGAGCGAGTGTTCTCTTCAAGCAAAGAAACTTGCTCTCTCCGATGGAACAGGATCTGCACAGAGCTTCTAGAGGCCCTGCAAGTGCTGAAGTTTTCGTACAACTCAATTTTGTCAACGATCTCATTGCGCGTGAAGAAGACTAAGTACACTATTTCAGGACAAATCACAGAGGCTGCTTTCGATGAACTCTATAAGGCAGGGAAGATGGAAGAACTGAGAGAATTAATTCAGAACTCGAAAGATATTGATACTGATAATACTGAGTAACTATTGTATCACGTATTCTAGTGTACTACAATATTTAGCACCAGAAATGCGAACGATATTATTGGCTGATCTATCTACGGGGATTGCCAAATCCGCTTCGGTTCACTTCGAAAGTCCGAAGTGGATCAAAGTGCACACATTTCCTCACTTCGATTCGCTTCAGTTCACCTCGTGGCAACACTACCTACCAGCACCTCGGCGCACCCTATGAGTCGGCACAATTTTGATCGTGCACATTCCACAAATTTTTTTTGCTACAAAAATTGGTATGTGTGCTCCTGGTCCTAATCCAACCACATTTCCCTTTTTTTTTGTCAAAAAATATGCGGAATTGGGAGAATCCTGTTTCACGCATTGTCACGCCTTCCAGGCTAACTAGATCGATCTGCTGGAGATAGCGGGTGGCGGTTGACAGGTGTCCGCCACATTTTGATTTCAATTTATTCACTGTATATCCGATGACTATATTTTGAATATAAGCACTGAATAAAATACAAACAAATTGGAGAATAAATTTTAAATATATTCAAAATATAATCAGTGAATTTATGTTTGAAGATATTTTAAATTTATTCTCGGTATATTCAGAGTTTATTCACTGAATAAATAGGCCAGTGCCCGCAGTGTATATTTAGAATATAAGCACTGAATAAAATGGAAACAAATTGGAGAATAAATTTTAAATATATTCAAAATATAATCAGTGAATTTATGTTTGAAGATATTTTAAATTTATTCTCGGTATATTCAGAGTTTATTCACTGAATAAATAGGCCAGTGCCCGCAGTGTAGGCTGATGGTATAGGATGATTCAGATGGATTGAATTGGGACTCAGGTGGAGATGGCATTGAGATGGACCAGCCTAGGGATCATCATTGGGAGGCATGGATGGCACATTCTGTTTATCCAGATGTTCCTCAGCTGTTACAGACAGAGGAGACACCAATTAGGGATGCACAGAGAACATCACTTTTGTGAGGAACCATCCTAAGAGGGAGCCTCTCATGCACCAGAGAGCTAGGCAAAGGTGTGGAGAGGGTCATGTCCAGAGATAACTCACAGATGGACAAGGAACTCAGAGATGGGTAGGACATTGAATAGAGATAGAAGCATAGCAGGATGAGTTCTGAAAGAAATAAGGCATATGAGGGGTTGTCAGAAAGGTAGAAAGGAGGAGAATTTGGATATAAAGAAAGTGAGAGGTTATGGGGTAAGGGGATTGAACACAAGTGAGATCATGAACTGAATTGGACCTAGGTTAGTAATAAAACAAGAGCAAGGCTCAACTGGAGCTGGGAGCTAGAGGCTCAACCACATAGAACTACAACTGAGAGCAAGGCTCAACCAAGAGATAGTGGAGAGAGATGAGAAACAGAGAAACAAGTCAGATGTGCATTTGTAATATCAAGGATGGGGTAGTAAGTGCATGACAAGCTACCTAAATACCTAAGATAAGTGTACAAGGTAACCAGAGAAGAATGATAAGTACAGTGAAGATGAAGGGAGATAAGGGAACAAGAAATAACAAGGTAACCAGATAATTAAAGGTAGTAATGAAGGGCCAAGGTATCATGGTGATGGAATACAAGGGTGAAGAGTCCACCTTGGGGTTGGCTACATTGGGGTGGGGTGTTCCTGGCAAAGAGTATAGTTGGGGAGAGTGTTTGGGATGGTTTGTGACAACATTGTGTTCATGCTTGGCAATTCAGACTCTAACATGGCAGTGTCAGCAAATGTGACAATGGACTCAAAGATCTTTGCACTCTCTGAAGAAGTTTGGTTTAAATAAAAGCATCCTAGTGTGGTACCTCGGTGCACTCAGCCCCTTGCTCCTTTTAATTACAGGTATATTGCGGAAAAAAAAAAAGAATTTCAATATTATGTATTATTCATGAGCTGTAACATGTGGGGATGGGGTGGTGTGAACACCAACTTCATTGTAGTAAAATTGCTGGGGTCTGGATATTTGCATCCTACATTTGGATGTGCTGGGGGACAGTCAGACATGCACCACTGGAAATTGAGTTGAGCACATGGACAGTCATGTGAGTGGTGCAGTACTTTACCCCCCCACATGTTCTGATCAGTGCTGATCAGCATCAGGATGGCTGATCAGCTCAGTCCACACATTTGCTCATACACCATACTACAAGGCAATTACTTTTTATATTATATAATCTTCTCTTTTTGGGCCATTTTGCACTTATTAGATAAGTTCAGAATATCTAGTCCTCTCCAAAATCAACACCATCATCATCATCTTCACTCTCTTCATCAACCTCTCTATTTTTTGCCCTTCTCTGCTTTACATCCTGTTTTTGAGAACAGGTAGAACAGCATAGAATGTAAGAACCAATCAAAAATTTCTGCAGTCATGCACTTTAAAATTGATTCAAAACCACCAGGCCATGAGTTTAACTGTTCACAAGCCTATATCACTTAAATTAAACAGAGATTACCATATAGTATTAACAAAAACATACCTGTGTATTGAATACTCATTCTAAGTAGCCATTTCCAAATTTATCCTTTGCAGGAATTACAAGATTTGGTGCTGATCCATCAGTTGGTGCAGGATTGCACCAAGTACAACAAAGTTCATCAGTTGCCTTGTGGGTGGTATAATGATAGGAATCTACAAGGAAATGGGATGTGTTGAACCAGTCTTGAAGTTGACCAGAGGCCTGAATATGCCTGAGTATGATACAAGCTTTATCAATGCAGATATAAGCAGGGCGAGGAACTCCTGAGGGGTAGATTGAGTTGAGAAAAGCAACAATATTGGTAGGAGATTCCAACCAAGAGGACTTTACACTCTCCCACATATTCCAGTTGGACTCTGGATGGACTCCGGCAGACTCCAGATGGATTTCTGCTGTTCATCCACTATTTTTTCTAATTTTTTCTTTGGTGGCAACCAAGCCAAATGTTAGTCTATAATCCAGCTGGACTCAAGGTCCACCATCTGGACTGCATGGACTCCACCTTGTAACACAGCCAACCAGCCAGACTCTACATGGAGTCTAGCAAGACTTTATAATTCCTGTTTATTTATTTTTGTTATTATTAGACAAGGAAAAAAGAATGCCATGACCAGGAATTGAACACTCAATCACTTGGGCAGCAATTACTGCCACAATAAACCACTGCACTATGAAGGCTTTGTTATCTAAACAATTTTTGCACATCATATACCCTTGCCCCCAGCATGTTCTGAAAGCTGACCAAACACGTTGGTTTTGTTGCCATGTCATTGTCTTTTGTCTTCCCACCACCACCTTCCCACCACATCTGATGTTGTTCGACCCACCCAACCACTGCACCTTGTTCAAACCCACCACCACACACATATACCCCTGAAGAAGACCACCCCAGCCAAGTCGAGGAAGCGTCAAGCATCAAACACTGACAAGCAGTCAGTCAAACACAGCAGCTGCAGGCAGAACAACAACAACAACAATAATAAAGAAAACCCTGACCAATGGGCCAACTACGAAGAACAGGCCATGGAGACCAAAGGAAGGGCAGGAAAGGGGGGAAAGCAAGGGTGGGCAAGGGCACCTGCCCAAAGGTGCGTCCCCCCCATCCATCTCCCACAATGAAGACAGCAACAACAATGTGGCAATGCCACCTCACCCACCAAACAAACACTGGACACATTGATGGTACAGAACAAGTGCCATGTTGCCGTTGGCGATGTGGCAGCCAGATGATGAACGATGGCCCAATCATCGTTCGTCATCTTCATCCTTGCTAGCTCAGGTGAGCCCCCCCCATTTGTCTGTTTGCTAACCATCAAAACCAGGTCCCATGGCGATGTGGTAATCAACTGTGTCTGCCCACAACACCATCACACATGTCTGCCCACAACACCATCTCACGTGTATGACTACCACACAACCATGCATGCCCACCCACCACACCACCACACATGTATGACCATCACACAACCACATGTGTCTGCACACACAACACATGTCTGCCCACCACACCACCATGACCCACTTACAACCATGACACCCCCCCTCTCCTTTCTCACATACAAATTCCAGGTGTTATGTTGCTGTCAGTGACGTGGCAACCAAATGCAAACAGTGATGTGTGTCACTGTTCACTGTCGTCTGTCTGGTGAGGCAGGATTCCATTCCCTGTCTGACCTGCCTTCCAGTTGCCATGTCACCACTGGCAATGTAGCAACCAAATAACAAACAACAGCTGAGTCATTCATCAGCACTTTATTTTATATATTGTCTATTGTTGTAGTGTATGTATGTAATGTAGTCATTTAGTAGTTTTTTTTGTTTCCTAGTGTCTTTGTACCCATATACCCCTTATATTGTATTTTTATTTATTTCCTTATATGTGTGTACTTATGTTTGCCTGAAATAGTTTTTTTTTTCTTCATTCTTTGAATCCACAGACATGGAATTCCTGGAATCAGTGGAGAACAATCCTTCAGAGAGTCCAGACAGAGTTTATGCTGACTCCAGATGGACTCTGGCTTGATGATCCAGAAAAATATACATTTGGTAGTATTCAAGGTAGACTCCACCTGGATTGAACAGAGTCCATCTGGACTCTGCTGGAGTCCAGGTGGAGTCCAACTGGAGTGTGTGGGGGAGTGTAAAGTACACCCAACCAAGCAAATTTTGCCCAACCAATAACTGTTCCACATGGTGCACATATTGTTTCAACACAGTAAAAGTGATTTGGACTGAAGTAATTTTTCACAGTATGATCTGGAAGAGGTGGATCATCATGTGACTGGTGAGCATGTTGGATTGGGTTTGGAAGCCATTCTAAGTTTTCTCCAGGTCACCAAAGTATTCTACCAACACCAGCTAAAGCACCAGGGCTATGATTCTGGATATGCTTCTGCCATTCATGTTGGTGTTGTTGGCAAGCCATAGTCAAAGGAACTCTTTCTTGGTTGCAATCAATAATTCGGCACTTGTTTCCATACTCCTGTTCATGAAGAGCACAAAATGCTGCACCTTGAGCATTGAGAAGCTGGTTTTCACAATCCTCATATGCACAGTGAGTTGGACCCATAACAATCCCATCAACAACATGCATTGTGACAAGTCCCTGCTCAACATCCATGTCATCAGGATCATTGGATGATCTAAAAGGATGGGTGCATTCAGAACAGCCATGTCCTTGAGATGCATTAATGACTCCTTGATGTCCCAAAAGATTGAAAGCTGCATGTGTTACAGCATCAATTGGTAAAGACTCACTGAGGGTTGAATTGTGATCCTGATTGGCAGCAATAACCCTGGTGGACTCCTGAATAAAAGTTTGCCATATGTGTCTGTGAGATAAAGGTGCCATATGTTGGCCATATGATTCAAATTAACTTGACCAAAGGTATTGTTCCAGTAATTAGTATAGGCAGCAGCAGATGCATGAAAGCTATACATGCTACTAACCACAGCATTTCCAAAGGTATGGTCAACCCATCTTGACTGGCCAATCTTCATGTATTTTGCTGAGTTCAAGTACTGAATTTTTTTGTTGACTGATATCTGATTGATGCCTTTACGATCTGCATAGTGTTGGGTATTGCAATGAGTGCAAAGTCCAGATAGAACATAGACATTCTAGTAAATTGTTGTCCCTTTGCTCAGAGTAGGCTGTAATATCATGAGTTCTGGTATCTTGTTGTAGAGCCCAGTGGTCACAATGTGATTCATTACACTCCATGATGGATGGGCAGATAACATGAATAGCTGCAATTTTCTGATGTGAAACTGTCATTAGTTTGTGCTTCACTCTCTGTGATGTTTTAGAATAAACAGGAACAAGATCCAGAAGTTCAGTCATAAGATCCAATTTTGATGCAATAGGATCTGTCACAGAATCAACATTCCAATCTTTTGACAGGGTGTTGTGTTTGAACAGTGTTTTGGTGTCTTTGCCCAATTGTTATGTTAGGGCATGAGCTAGCACTTTAATCCAACCAGAAGTGCATTGCTTGATTTCTCCATGAAGTAGAGAAGTTTTCTGGTGACTATGCAGATTAAGAAGATCAGGGTTTTCTGTTAAGCTAAAAAGCACTAAAAGAACTGTTGCCAAAGATACACAAGAGCTGAAGTGTTGGGATATAAAGTCATTAAAGGCTTTGAATGTAATATCTGGAAAAGACTGCTGTTCTAAAGATGCAGCAACAGTTGGCAGACATAGCAGGACAACCAAGAAAAAACCAGATGTAGAATTTGGGAGGTCTTTATTGTCCTCCACTGATTCCGGCCGGAATCCGGCGGAATCCGGGCAATTCCCGGAATTCCGGAGGAATGAAATTTGGCAGAGGGACCTGCCAAATTGACAAAACAATTCCACAGGAATTTTGAAATGGAATTCAAATTCCGCCGGAATGCAGGAATTACCCTCGACGGAATTCCACTGGAACGGAATCCACGGAATCTGTAGAGTGCCCAACGACGTCCAAATCGAGCGTCGGCAAACGCCGACGCTTGATTTGGGCGTCGTCAACAAACAAACACTCTCTCACCACTACCACCACTACCATCGACGACGCCCACCCTCCATCACGTCCTCACCAACGTCGCCTTGTCACCACTGCCGCGTCACCGCCACCATCAACGTCCGGCCGCATCCGCCTGCATCCGTCGTCCACAACGAGCACACAACGAACGACGTGGCAACGCCATGTCACCTAGCGAACGAGCGCCGGCCAACGACACCTCACTACCACCACACCACGGCTCGTCCACAACGCCGATGCAACGTCGCCACGCCGCTACTGCCCACCACCATCTGCCATGCAACGATGACGGTGCAGCACGTCGACGAAAACAACATAAGGTGGCAACCAAATGACGAACGACGTCTATCGTCGTTCATTGTGTTTTATTTTCAGCTAAGTGAACCCCCCTCCTTATCCACAATGCCCACTCACCGTCACCACCTTGCCACTGTCCACAACAGCTGCCGCCACCCAGAACCATCACCCATCACCCCCCACCAACCACGACACATCGCCCAAGAATGCCAATACCATGCCACGTCACCCAGTGAACAAGCGTCGGCCAGGTGCCACGTGGCAACCAGACGGCAAATGAGAAGGATGGTGAGGGGGAAAAAATGACGAATGACGATGTGTGTCGTCGTTCGTCGTTTATTTTATGATATTACCATGACGTGGCACCTGGCCAGCGAACGAGTAGGGTGGCGAAGAGGCAAAAACGACGAACGATGACGTCTGTCATCGTTCGTCATTTATTTTATGATATTATCATTTAGGTTCCACGTCGCTGACAGCAACGTGGAACCAAACGATGAACGACGTCTGTCGTTCGTCGTTATTGTATATTCTATGTCTGTAGCTACTAATTAAATCATTCCTTTTGTTGTCTTCGTAGTTTGTAAATAGCTTTACCTTATATACTGTTATATAGTATTTTTTTATTGTATATTTTATGTCTCTAGGTACTAATTAAATAGTTGCTTTGTTGCTTTTATAGTTCTTTTATTGATTGTAAATAGCTACACCTTATATACTCTTATATAGTACTTTTTCTGTACTTGTAGGCAAGGAATCCGGCCGGAATCCTGTCAATTCCGCCGGAATTCCGCCAGAATTCCTGGATTCCAACCGGATTCCGCGGATTCTGGCCGGAATCAGTGGAGGAATGAGAAGTATTGGAATTTGGAATAGACCAACACCAGGCTAGAATAGCCCAAACAAGTTCTAAAAGAATCCTAACCATATCACAAGACATCAGACTTCAAATATATTGTACCATATCTTACAAACAACCTACTTTCACTTGTGAGACTTAGATCCAGATGATTTCCCTTTCTTTGGACTTCCCTCTTCCTCATGATCTGAATTATCCTTCTTGCTCTTCTCCTTCCTTTTCTTTCCATGCCCCTTGGTATTTTCTTTCTCCATCTTTTTCTTCTGTGAGCCTCCTGGATCCTTCAATGTCCCTTGCTTCTTCAAAACTGCCAAGTCAGCAAACATATACTGAGACTTTGCTATACCCCACATCCTCATATCTTGGTTCAACCTCACCATCTCCATGTTCCAACCACTTGCACATCTTTGGAAACTGTCCAAGATCCTGCATACCCTTGACCATATGTGGGTTCTACATACCACGATGTTCAAAGAGATTAATCAACTCTATTTTCAGAAAATGTGGATGAGGCCACTTATCATCTTAGTAAGACACTGTATCTGATCCCAAGCAGATTGATAAGCCTGATACTTCTGATAGTGCATCTGGAGACTTGTATCCTTCTTTCTATATGTTAAAGCAGGATTGACTCCAAGGCAAACAGCAGCATCGTACCAGATAGGGTTGTTGAGGATATCTTCATCATAAAGAACCTCCTCACCCTCATCTGGGGTACCTGGAACAGTAGAAGGGTGCACAGAAGCAGATGCAGATGCAGATGCAGAAACAAGGTGAGAGGAACAGACTGAAAACAAGATGGAAAACAAGATGATGACATAGAATTGGAGTTGCCAGTGACCTAAGAACAAACATCATTTTTACTTTGAGAATAAGTCTAGAATTATCAGGTACTTACCACCAGGAGTTGTAAGATATATTCATTCTCAATCAAAAGCCAGCTAAGTTCCTCTTCATCCCTCACTGCAACCTCATAGTGGCCACAAGACCAGTCTTGGGGCTCTTCAAACATATAAATATGATAGTTGTGTTCTAATGAATTACAATAAGATTCTCAATATTATATATAAATATCTTGACTCACTTTGAACAGGAGAATGTCTTTCAGAAATATATTTCAAGACGACTTTGAGGGAAGTTGTTATGGGGTGCTTCAAAACCTGGGGAGACATCAATTGTAAGCCCCAGTCTGCAGGATTGGTACTGCCAGTGACATAGAGATGAATCTTGCTTGGGTAAGGTATCATGGTATCAGAAGCAGTACCCATATCAGCAAGATTGGGTTGATTTCCAAGGGCATGACCTTGAAAAATCACACCATGTGTGTGGGATGCACCTGCCAACTCAAGTCAACTGAGTGGTGGATTCTGCATGACTGTGTCTAAAGGTTTTAAATTAATACTATATAATACAATATGTAAAAATAATAAGGTACCTGCTCGAGGACCAGCAGTGTTGGGGCTAACAGGGTGGGTATCACCTGCAGCCCCACCATGCATCTCTACAGCAGTCATGGGCACAGAAATGTTGGCTGTGGTGGTGGTGGTGCTGGAGTGGTTGTTGACAGGTTTGGGGGGGTTGGTGGTGATGCTGGGGGCCCCTGGCCCAGTGATGGTGTCAGTGGTGGTGGTGTTGGCAGTGATGGCAGCAGTGGTGCTGGAGGGGTCAACAACAGCATCAGAGGGGTTGGTGCTGGTGCTGGGGGGCCTGGGGATGTTGCTGGTGGTGTTGACAACAGTGGCGGTGGGCTGAATGGCAGCGGCAGCATCCTTTGAGAGGCTGGGGTGGTTGTTGCGTTGCACTGGGTCAACATGGATGGGGGCACTGCTGTCATGGCCATGGTTGTCATTGTTGCCCTTCTTCCCCTTGCTTGTTCTTTTTGGTGGGTGCTTCATCAACAGTCATCAGGGCATCACTGTCATGGCCATCGTTGTCATTGTTGCCCTTCCTCCTCTTGCTCATATGCTTGGCCTTCTTCTTGGTGGGTGCTTCATCAACAGTCATCGGGGCGTTGGTGTCGTGGCTGTGGTCAGTGTTGTCATTCTTCTTTCCCTTGCTTGTGTGTTTGGCCTTCTTTCTGGTGGGTGCTTCATCAACAGTCATCAAGGCATCACTGTTATGGCCATTGTTGTGGTTGTCCCTGTTGTTGTTGCTGTTGTTGTGGTTGTCCCCATTGTTGTCACTGTTCTTCCCCTTGTGCTCACATTTGGTCTTCTTTTCAGTTTTCTTGGGCCTGCTGCTGCTGCTGTCACCTTCACCATTGGACTTGTTGTCGTTGTCACTGTTGCTTGTTCCAGATTCATCGCTGCTCGTGCTACTGGTCTTTGTGCTGTCATTGCTGCTGCTATTGCTGTTGGCATTGCTGTTACTGCTGTTGGTGTAGCTCTCATTGCTGGTGCTAGAGGACTGGATGTTTGTCTTCTTGTTGTCACTCTGTGATTCGTTAAGTCCTGTGGCCTTGCTAGGGTGAGGATGAGGCAGTGGGGCCACAGGCAGCCCACTTGCAGCTAGCACAAGCTCAGTTTTCCTACAAAAAAATTGTTATCTGCAATAAAAAACAGGGAGAGGGTACATACTGTCTAGAGGAGGCAGCTGCATCCTCCTCTGCCTTCATGTCACTGGTTTTCCTGGTGAATTGGTGAGTAGAGAGGGTGGAGGGGGTTGATTGGCTCTTACCTGGCCTTCTTCCCCTTCTGGCCTTTCCATTTTTCTTTTCCCCTGCTCTTCTTCCCATCCCTTCCCCCCTTGGTTTTCTTCTCCTCATCTTTGTCATCCTCTGCATTGGGTTTCAGATGCTTTGTGGTCTTCTTGCTGGCAGCCATGTTTGCCCTCTTGCACAATGTTTTCGAAATGGGTGGAGAAAGGCAGGTGTGACCGCTGCACATGGTAGGGATGTTGGAGGAGGTGGTGGGCATGCTAGATGGTGTTTGGGTAGTGGTTGGGTGGTAGTTTGTAGTTGTGATGGTGAGCAATGAGGCTGCGATTGGTGAACAATAAGCTGGGGGGAGTGGGACGATGATGGTTGAAGTGTGAGATGTGTGAGATGTGGCAGTCAGTGTAACAAGGATATGATATTCTATCCTTCTTCTATATTGTTTACTTTCCATCACTTAGCATTTGTATCACATGACTCCCTTCCATACTTGTCAGTAGTAGTCACATGTGACAATTCATCTTCTTCTATCTTTCAAACCACCACTGCGTATACTCTGTGTCAGGAATAGTGTCGTACTGCATTCCCCCTTGAAGTATTGTAAGTAGTGCTTGGGAGTCGAGTACCAAGACTGAAAAAAGACTGAGACTGAACCGGACCCAGACCGCCCAAGACCGGAAATTCCCAGGACCATCAAAGACCGCAACCACGGTCCGGTCTTCAATCTCTCAGGATTTTAGAAATTTCAAGACCACCAAAAGACCGGTTGGACCAGTCTCAACCAGTCTTTCTACCCCGAAACCCTACCTAACTACAAACTTCATCCTTCAATATTCTTGTAACATTTCTGCATCATCGTTCAAGATTGAAATAATTTTATTAGTGCCTGGTTAATGCGTAACCAAACACCAATACTTCTCATTCCTCCACTGATTCTGCAGGAATTGATAGGATTCCACCCGGAATCCTTGCCTACAAGTACAGAAAAAGTACTATAGGAGTATCTAAGGTATGTCTATTTACAAACAATAAAGGAACTACAAATACAACAAAAGGAACTATTTAATTAGTAGCTACAGACATAAAATACACAATAAAAAAGTATTATACAAGAGTGTATGAGGTATACCTATTTACAAACAATACAAGAAGTACAAAGACAAGAAATGGAACTATGTAATTAGTAGGTACAGACATAAAATACAC